>JASDQU011441323.1:12125-29032 GCA_032191745.1 Picea mariana
ACGTGGAATCCTGTAACAATACTAAATTATCGCATATCTTTATGGGTTGTTCCATTGTGCCAAATCGTGATTGTCTTTTCCTATGAAGAAAAATTATCAAGAAATATTATTTTAAACACAATCTTAGAACTTGCTGAAATTAACTATGCACGATCTTCCCGCAATCACATAAACTTGTCACTTTACCAAGACAAATTATACATAGAGTTTAACAATTCAAACACACAACGCGATAAAATGCAAACACACAGCATGAAAAAACCACATGCTTTGTTCTTTCTTTTTAATAATGAAGGAGTAAATTTACACAGAAAATATCTTTCCTTCTTGGTATCTTAGACCTGTGCAATCCACACTTTTACACATTCAATCTCACACACTTGCTCCCCTCTACCTCATACAAAGAATTTAATATATCTCAAGCCCTTGGATATCTCACAAACAAATTAATCTCGAGTTATATTAACAAATTCCTAAACCAGAGATTTGTTCCTAATATTTAGCAACAAACTTAACACCTATGACAGGAAAATCGATATCTAATCAAAAAAACTCAACGAAAATGTCTTCTAGAGACATTTTGTAATTATTACAAATATAATAAAAGAAATTAGGGAACCAACTCCCTTGGTAAATGTCTTTTATCCTTGAGATCAATTCTAGAATTTGTTGTCAGTTGATCTTGGATCAGACTCTCAGGGAAGAAAAGAACTATTTATTAGGTCTACACCGTACTTAGAAAAGTTATTTAATGTCATCCAAGTAGCATCCTCTATTGGTTGACCTTTCCATTTGACCAAGTACTAGAAATATTATGTGTCTCTCGTTTTCTTTAGTAGTTTCATATCCAATACTGTCTCAATCTCCTTTTGGACTACTCTTGGTAGTTGTTCTTTCCATCCTATGGTTTGATCTCCATCACTTACAGGTTCATCTAATGAAACATCCTCTATCTCCTTGAAGGGATTCAAATATGCAACATTAAATATTGGAGAAATTCCAACACCACTTGGAAGTTCTATTTCATAGGCATTAGAATAAAATTTCCTTAAAATTTTACATGGTTCAATATTTTTAAGCTTTGATTTGTTATAAGTCCCTACAAGAAACCTCTCTTTCCTCAAATATGCCATGACCAAGTCACCAACCTACAAATCCAATGGTATTATCTTCATGTATCCTCTCTTCTTGTGGTTGTTCTCTTGCAATTTATACTTGACTCTTTCCTGCAAATCTTGTATACTCACTACAAAATCCTCACCATCAACACTTCTTAATTCACGCTTTCCCAAATTCCTTAACTCATACACTCCCCTAGGATGCATTCCATACAAAATTTGGAATGGACTCATTCCTATTCTTCTATTTGATGAGTCATTGTGTTCAAACTCAGCTTGAGCAAGCATTTGATCCCACTGCCTAGGGTTCTCATTCACAAGGCTTCTCAAAATATTTCCCAGACTTTTGTTTACTACCTTGGTCTATCCATCAGTCTGTAGATGATAGGTTGAGCTAAAACTGATATTAGTACCAAGATTTTTCCATAATGTTCTCCAAAAGTGTCCCACAAATCTAGTGTCTCTATCAGAAACTATACTTTTGGGTAAACCATGCAACCTTGCAACCTATTTAAAGAACAATTTTGCAACATTTTTCGCATCAATAGTTTTGGTACAAGCAATGAAATGAGCCATTTTTGAAAATATATCTACCACAACATATATTGAATCATTACCTCTATGTGTTCTTGGTAATCCCAACACAAAATCCATACTCATTGTGTCCCATGGTCTGCTTGGAATGGGCAGTGGTTGATACAACCCTGTATTTTGACTTCTCCCTTTAGCATGCTAACAAATTCTGCACTTCTCCACAAACTTCTTCACTTGATTTTGCATACTTGGCCAATAATAAAAAGCATTTATGTGAGCAAAGGTTCTATCTTGTCAAAAATGTCCTTACAGTCCTTCAATGTGTTTTTATTTGATCAGATTCTCCCTCATTGAACACCTTGGTATGCACATTTTACTGTTCTTGAACAACAGTCCTTCCTGTATCATATAGTCCAACCATTGACTTATGCTACCACCAACAAGATTTTTACAAAATGCATAGACATCCTTGAAATCTGCATCATCTTGATACATTTATTCTAAACCATCAAAGCCTAAAGTTTTGACTTAAAATTCTTGCAAAATTAAATTAACTCTACTCAAAGCATCAACAACCTTATTAGTCTTACCACTTGTGTGTTTAATTATGAATGTAAAATTCTGCAGAAATTCAACCCACTTGGCATGTCTTTGATTCAATTCTGGTTGACTACTTATAAATTGTAATGCACCATTGTCTTTGTATGATCCAGGATGATTTAAGGAACTCTCAAAGAGGTCCAGGACGATCCAAAATGCTCAATATAGAGGTCCCAGGGGATCCATAAATGCTCAAAACTTGACTTTCCCAAATTCTCTCGAAAATAACATCAATGCATAGAGCTCGTCATCATCTTTCCAATGATGCAAATGGAAAGTCAAATGGAGTTAGTATGAAAACGTTATGAGCGTTCAAATTTCAGTCAACCCTAGTAATAAGTAAAAGGTCAAAGTACACATGGGAAAAAAGGGTGACACGTGTTACCACTACAAGGGTGACACGTGACACATGATTATTAGCAGTTGACTAGGTAAGGTATAATCCAAGTGCCCCAATGAGAGGTTAACAAGTGGTGCACAAGTGGAAAATTTGTATGATGACACGTGGCATGTACAATCCAATGAGAATCCGCCACGTGGTGACCTCCCATTAGCTTATATTGGCATGGGTTACCAAAATTATGGAGTTGACGGGGGTCAAATTCACAACCTCCATAAACCTTCATAGAGTCCCCCATACCATCACACCACAATATTGTTTCTTAACCGCATCGGGGTTAATTATATTTAAATTCATGTAATGTTTCATTTGGAGGGGAAAAGTGGCCGAGAGATATCCCCCATCTCCAGGTCTATACGTATTGAATGCAACCAACACATGGTCCATGGAGGGGCTAACATTTCACATGGGAGTTTTGTGTACCACACACACACACACACACATATATATATATAAACAAACAACTAACATATATGCACATGGAAGGGGATCGAACCTAAAACCTCTGGGATATAATCCATAGGCCCAATCAACATGCCAACGAACCCGTTTGTTACAAGATTCTGCTAATTTTAGCCATTAAGTTGCCACTAATTCAAATGGAGGTTGGATAGGCCCAAGCCCACATATTTGCACAATTTCTGAGATGCAGAGATCCCAATGCACACATATTTCAAGGTATGCATAGATCCCAAGGTGGAATGAATTCCAATAAAGGGTACAGGTTTTGATATCGTATAGATGTATCTATTTGTGTGCTAAGGAGAGGCCAAGTATGGTTTTCTCGTAAAGCATGCCATGAGGTATATTGGCGGAACATAGGCAACTTTATACTCATTTTTCATGATTTTTCGCAAGGACCATGAATTTGAGGTCTATTTTGTGATTTGAAGTCATTTGTAATAGTTTTATCTCAATTTTCCATTAATGAGCGTTTAATGCATTGTTTTACATGCCAAAGAGGGTGAAATTGAGTGAGTTTAGAAATTGGTCGACTTTATAGTCAAATTTCTCATAGTTTTGCAAGGATTTGAATGGTGAACTTATTTTTTGGTTTTGACTGATGGAATTAAACAAAGTCCGTTAAATTGGCTTTTATGAGCACATGTTGTCATGATTTTTGATATTTGAGATGGAGAAAGTAGTTTTCATTAGCTTGAAGGGAACTTAAAGATGAAACAAAAGTATGTTATCTTTATGTAATTTGAGTTCTTTTATTTTTTGTTGTGGCATCTCACTATTCAACAAACTAATCATCATTTCATGAGTTTTTGGATAAAGAGCACATCATCAGAATTCTGCAAACCACCTCAATACGATTAGTAAATTATTCTAGATTAAGTTAGATACTACATGTATATATGTAAAAAAATAACTGGTGTCTAAGGATTTTTGGAACAAGTGGTATTAGAGCTAGTTTTGATGTGTGTTGCAAGTTGTTGTTGTGATGAGATCCAAGAGTTCATTTAGTGAAGATTTTGAAGGCTCTTATCAAGAAGGCAAGATAAGTAAAGTTCTTATGAAATTGAGGCTCCAGAAGAACATTAATCGAAAAATATAGAAGGAGAATTATGAGCTGAGAATGCAGTTGCAAACTCTTGAAGAAGAGAAGCAGAGGCTACAAGATCGACTGTTATTTTAGGATGAATTCCATAAGGGTATTTTTCATGAGTTTGAAAGAAATTTGCAGATCATAAATCAAGTATTGGCACTACCTCTTTCAAAGGGCATGATAGAGAAATATGACTCTTCATATTATTGTTTTTCCCATCAATATTGAGAATGCTAAAGGGAATCTAAAGCAAAGAAAACTTTAGATGAAGAAGTTCTACATAAATAGTTGGCCTTACCTTCCAGTCCAGAGAAAGGTAACATATGTAAGGAATATCCAAAGAAATATGTGCAAGTTAGAGGAGAAGGAATGAAGACTTTCCCCACTGGTTAATGGTATAGATATCCATGTGCTTCAAGTGGAACTAGCAACCATGATGTGAAGAATTGTCGAAGGAGACAATATGTGAAAGTAAAACCCTCCAAGAAGAAGGCAGATCATTTCTCAAGTCAGAGGAAAATGAGGAATGATAAGAAGGGATCGTGGAACAAGACACTCTGCTCTTATTGTGGTAATAGGGGACATCAGATCGAGAAGTGATGGACACTTTACCCACACTTATGTCTGAAGTAGAACATAAAATATGTAAAGACACTTGCAAGAAGACAAGAAACAACTCCCGAAAGGCTTGGGAAAGAATACTTCTTGATGGTTGGTCTTGACAAAGTGATATATGAAGACATCAAAGAATGGTTCATGGATAGTGGCTCATCTTGCCACATGACCGGGATTATATTAGTATTCTTGAATTTCTCAGAATTCGACACAGATTGCTATGTGGCATATGGAACCAACACCAGACAAGAAATAAGAGGGTATGGATATGTAATATTCCATCTTGAGTCGAAAGGATTTATGGGAATAGAACATATGTTGCATGTTCCATGCTTAAAAGTAAACCTACCCTCAATTGCAACATTTGAGGATGAAGGCTATGTAGTCACATTCCATAATGGCTAGGTACTTGTGTATTCAAGGGAATCTACTACAGACACAACAATAGTGCTTGGTATTCACAATGAGAGGTTATACAAGTTACTGGGTAGACCTATAGTTTGGTCTAAGGGTTACTTGGATTCAACATCAGATTCAATGTCAGATTCAACATCAATGTTAGAGGCATTGTTAGAGGTCGGAAGCTACGATAATTCTCCAAGTACAATGGGAATATTGAGTTCATAGGTAAACCATCCTTAAAAATTTCATTCTAAATATGTATATTTGTAATCGTAATATGCATATGTGTATATCTCTTGAAGTATTTTAGAAGGCTTGTAATACACTCATTGTAAATTATAAGAGTGAGAGGGACTCTGTAAAATTTCTATATTGCCACCTTGTATGAGTGAGAGGAATTTTGTAAGAGAGTTTCTATATTTCCACCTTATATGATGTTGAGAGTGAGAGGAATTTCATTAGAGATATTTCTATAGAGTCACCTTTACATATTGTTCTAGGGTGAGATGAATCTCGTTAGAGATATTTCTAGATATCCACCTATACATATTGTTCTACGGTGAGAGGGATCTTGTTATAAATATTTCTAAGCCTTTAGACAACAAAATGGACAATTGCATTGTCATGTAATCATATAAAGGGCTACATATGGATCAAATTGTCTAATCCAAAATTCTTGATTTTGAAGAAATGTAAGTGAAGGAATAGAAGGATGCAAGCGGTTGGAACATATAGATCAGAAGCAGAAAGAGAATCGAAGTAATGCAAAACTTTCTAGAGCTGGTAAAGGAGAAATAATCCTCTTCAGAAATAAGAGGCATAGAGATGCTTTCTATAAGCATATTTAAAATACTATGTCATGTTCGTGTGAATGTATACCTTGAACAAAATAAATCAAGATAGGTACATGTGACAACAATACAGATCAAGTTGTTTTTCAAGGCAGGAGCGACAATGGATAGAGTATGCATAAATTAAAAGACCACTGCCATTAAAAGATAGAACATGACTCTTTCCCTAGATTCTAACCATTGAATTAAATAGGAGGCAAGAACAAAGAACATACCTTATTATCGCTTCCTTTGATCTTTTTTGCTCCCGCTTCACTCTAGTGCTCTCATGCAGCCAAGACCAAGACAACACAAACCAACCAAAGTGAAGAAAGCACAATATATTCAACGGTTAATCTATGTGTATGATCAAGGAATTACACAATAAAGTTAAAATAGCTTTATGGGAAAGAATCATATTACTGTATCATATTAAATGTGAAAGAGAGATTACAACCATGGCCTTGATGTCGTAAGGTCCCTCCCAACTGTCCTTTGTTCCCCACACACTTTGACTCCAAGAATTCTGAGAGCATAGATATGATGATATTCACAATCTATATTGACAAAGCAAATCTCAAAACCACTCCAACCAAGCTAATAATTCCAAGCCAACCAAAGCTAACAAGCTCAGGAACCAACAAAGCTAACCCAAGCTAACTTTCTCCATGAGAACTCCTCTCCTTTTATAAGTTGAAGAGGATAAGGTGAGGAGGTTAGGATGATCCCACTAAATCATGAAAGCGAGTAAGATCCACACCATTCGGATGCCACCTCACCATAGAAGTTTCTCCTTCTAGAAGATTCAAGAAAACGCTCATTTTTCCCACGTGTAGGCATTCTTGCACCCTAGCTATAGAGAAACCTATGAACATCTCGCACCCTAGCTATAGTGCAACCTGCGAGAATGGGTCATTCTCGCACCCTGCCTATATAGAAACCTGCGAACTTCCTTTTTTATAAGGTTTTTACATAGGAAAATGCAACTTCTTTTCTCAGGAAAAGTTCTTCTCCCTTCTCTCTTTAGGAATTCAGGCCACTGACCCCTCTGAAGGCAACATATAGGTTTACATCATTAACGATCGTAGGGATGACGAAAATAATGTGTAACAAATGGATTCTTGTTCCATGCATTCAGGGTTGAGCTCTATTGGTGTCAATTGTTTTACGATCTCAGAGGTGTCCAATAATGGGGGAAAATATGGTCGAAGGATGTCCACATTGAATACTAGATGCAAACCAAGGAAGGGTGGAGTGTTGAGCTCAAAACAATTTCTACCCACAACGTTGGTGATAGTGTAAGGCCCATAATGAAGTGGGATAAACTTCCAATGGGGCTCGGTGAGATGCTCCTTCTGCAAATGTAACCAGACTTTTTCGCCGATATGAAACTGGTGTGGTACCCTGTGTTGATCATGGCACTGCTTGTACTTAGCATTGGATTTATGCAAAATCTCCTAGACCTATTGGTGGATGTGCTAAATCTGCTCAATGAATCTGGTGGCTTTGTCAAGCATAGACTTATCAGGGGAAGAGTATATCTGTGTGGTGGCAAGAGGAAGTGCAACATCAATGGGTCCGAAGGGTTGGAATAGTAGACCCATCTGAAATGGGATATGGTCAGTGGAACTATGGAGAGCCCTGTTGTAACTATGTTGGACATATGGGAGAATCTTGTCTCATGTACGTGGATGCTTATAATTGTACATGCAAAGGATGTGCACAATCATTTGATTGACGACCTATATTTGGCCATCAGTTTGGGGGTGGGAAGAAGTGGATTTTTTGAGCTTGGTGTCCAATAGAGACCAGAGTCTCGACCAAAAGGTATTGAGGAACCTATTGTCTTGGTCAGAGATGATGGTCTGTGGTATCCCAAAGTGGACCCACACTCATTCGAAGAAGATCTTGGTAGCATCTGTCACTGTGACATTCTTTTTACAGGCTATGAGGATGGCCATCTTTGAAAATCAATAAATGACCACAAACACATAGTCATTTCCTTTATTGGTGGATGACAAACCAAACATATAGTCCATTGAGATGGATTCTCAATGATTCTCAGGAATAGGAAGAGGGGTGTATAAGCCTTTCTTCTTGATGGAGGGATTAGCAATGGCACATGTAGTGCAAGATCTGATATATTTGTTGACGTCCTATCGAATTTTTGGCTAATAAAATTGTTTCTGATGAGCGACTACAGTTTTATCTACACCAAAATGTCCTGCCACCTGATTGTAGTGGACTTCCCAAATCATCTTTGCGCACTCTCTTGTAGGAACACAGAGTTGGACCAGGTGGTATAAGAGTCTGTCCTGAATGTGAAAATGAATGACAGGTGTGCCTGTACCCAAGAGATGATATGTGGTGGAAAAATCCAGATCTTGTTGATAAAGTTGGGGCCACTCAGATGCTTTATGTCCACAGGAATGGAGCACAGTGGTGAGTGCAACCACAGGAGGCCGACTGAGGCAGTCAATGACACGATTAGAGATACCTGTTTTATACTTGATGTTGAGATGGAACTGTTGCAAGTAGGAGGACCACTTCTAATGGCAGTGGTTCTAAAATTTCCCCTGTGTTTGTATGAACTGTATACGCTTATGATCAGTTTGTATGATTTTCTTTTTCCCCATAATGTAATGTTTCCATTGAAAATAGGCTTGTACAATGGAATAAATTTCCTTTTCATAGGTGGGGTATTTTCGGATAGTATTGAAGAGTGTCTCACTATGGTATGCCACTAGATGCCTGTGCTGAGTGAGAAATGCACCACAACATAGTCAGATGCATCAGTCTCAATCTCAAATGGTTGTTGTATATTGGGAAAGGAGAGTACTAGAGTTGAGCACAAGCGATGCATCAGATCATCGAATGCTCGTTGTTGCTCCTTTCCCCTCAAAAACTTGGCCCTGCCACTACCCTTGGTCACCTGGTTGAGGGCCCATGCAATTGTTAGGCGGAAATATTGTCATTTAATTCCGTTGTAGTACTTTCCAAACTATTTAATTTGTCAATCCGAGGTTCGTAGGATTACGAAGAACACACACTATATATACATGACCGAAGTAGAAATAATCTAATCTAAATTGCTAAAATTAAATTAATCTAGGAAAGCATTGAAAGACTAACTAGGAAAACAAGAAATTAATCTAGGAAAGAAATACAACATGTGACGAGTTGAATGACAAAAAACATATGTGAGCTCACACCATAAAACAATCTCAAATTATATTACAAGAATCAAATGACAAAGCATGAAAGAATAACAATGAAAGAATCAAAGCTAAGAATCCCCTTCTCCTAATTACAAGACTAAATTATGAATAACATGATCTTGTGAATTACATGACTCCTTCATGAAGAGAGAGCACTATCTTATATACATGAAAGTCTTGAAGAGTGTCATAATTACATATCCACTATTCTCTCAACTTATTTCTTCAAATCCTCCACTCATATCTTGGATAAGATATCCTATCAAAATCTCCATGATCTTCTCCTTTGAATATGCTTGAATGATTGTCCCAAATATTCTTCAAATCTTCAAAGCTTGAAGATGAGATTCGAATTTGAGGCTAGGTGGTAATATTTCTCTTTGTTGAAATCTTCAAATATGCCTGCACTCATCATCAAACTCATCCAACCTTGATATATAATGAAAATATGTTAATTTATAATATTTAATCACAAATTCACTTATAATACTAAAATGAATACAATGGAAAATAATAAGGAGAAACCCAAGTATCATTATGGAAATGGTATGATGGAAGGTTAATGGGACGATGAAATGTAAGTAATAGTAAAGGAAAAAGAGGATATAAATATGACATTTCTGAGGCCCAACCCCCCAACTCAACTTGTTGCATGTCCTCATGCAACCATGCATGGATCTTCTTAAGAACTTTTGGCATTCAAACTATGGATTTGATTAATGATGTCTTTTTAATAAGGAATATTTCCAGGATGTAAAATATAGGAGCATCGGCATGTAAAATATGTGTAACATCATGTGAAATTTTCTTATGGTTGGTTCTTGTGTGACAACCATGACTACAAAATATGTTGGTTCTTGTGTTAACAACATTCATTTCACTTATTTATTTTCTTTCTGCAATAATTTATCCATATGCTCACTAGAAATAATATGTTATCAATGTGCATAAGAAAGCATCACTGTGTATAAAAAAGACTTTTCTTTATTTTTATGAATTATGCCAATATGTATATCAATCGAAATGCAACAAAGTGTCATTGGAAAAGAAATGTTAGTGAATCATAAATGTAATGATGAGATGGTAAAATGGAATAATGGTAATGAATATGTAATGAATATAGGTTCCCTTCCCCCCCAACTGAAGTGGCTGCATATCCTTATGCAACTTGGCATAGGTTATGAAAGTGAAACAGGAAATAGAGCATGGTGAGGGAATTTTCCAAAGTTATTCATTACTAGAAAATAAGGAATTACATGATTAAAGGTTAGAAAAGAACATACCTCCACTAGTTACCCAATAATGATGATGAACAATGCAATAGGAATATGGCTGGTGCTGGAGCATGGAAGATGTCACAGCTGCAGGATCATGAAAATGGAATTGCTAATGTTGTTGTTGCTGTAACTAGATCATGGGAAGTGAAGGAATATGAACTGTTACTGTTGAATCATGAAAAATGTAGAAGGCAGAGAAATATGGAACTGTGGTAATCTCATAGATCTGAAATTAAATTGTTGCAACTGTTAAGGGTATCATGAAAAAGTGTATAGTCTTCACCCGCTACAAAACCGATGGTACAATTCTAATCATGCGAATGAATGTGTCGATGTCGAGCATGAAGAGAAATCATTGGATTACCAGCCATCGATGAATGCCATTAACCAATGTGAGAAAAACTCACTAGTGATGTCAATGAGTGTCAAGGTACCTGAGTACATCTTGCGAAGTGCGAATAGATGGGATAATGTCGAGCCACTTGCAAGATCTAATGATCAAGGGACATTGATGTATTCCCATGATTTATAGTGAGAGAACTTGCCATCAAGGCATGCAAGCCTCAAGGTACTCAAAATGAACTCTAGTCTATATCTCAGATAAGGTATTGAGGTCGATGAGGCAAGACTGTTGAAAGGTGGGCCTTAAGGAATCCCACATCAGTCAACACGAGTTGGTAAAAATATTTGTAGGAATATATATGGAAAGATCTCAGTAGAAATAATGTTTATGGAAAGGAAATCAAGGCAATGTAATCATGGAAAGGGAGTTTGTTTTATTCAAATGGAAAACTGGAAAGGCAAAAATGAACTGAAAAAGATAAAGGAAATGATGTATGCAACTCAGAAAGGAATAGGCATGTGTGAAGTCATGAAATTTAAGGCAATGGAATATGGCTTCAACATAGGCACAGGATGACTAATCATCTTTGAAGGAGAAATGGGATAGTGTCACAGCATGAAATTTGGAAAAATGCAGAAATAATAGTGTATCATCATGGTCGCTGTGTAACAACAAACATCAAGATGTACAAAAGGTTTATGTGTAACAACAAAATGTTTCTGTGTAAAAACAAAATGTTTCTTTGTAACATCTCCTTCAAGTTGTCTATCAAAGCATGTGTTCTTTGAAGAATTTTGTGATTCTTGAAAATCACTTCAACAGCAAATTGCAAGTGTCCTCGTTCCTACAAAACTTAGTACAAATTCCTGCATAAAAACTGTGAGATTTGCGAAAAACATATCATATAGAAATAAGTGCAAATGTGGAAAATCAAAGAAAAATGCATTTTTGTACCTGTTTCCCTTGCATTCTTATCTCATCGTCCATTGTTGCGTGAAGTAATAATAACACTTTTCTACCTGTTGCATGCTTATCTCCTCTGGGATCCTGTACAATTTTCTACCCAAAGTAATAATAACACTGAATGGTCTAGACTCATACACATCATGATGCTTCCACAAATATGGTTGTCCTAAAATAACATCACAAACTTCAAGGGGAGATATATCACATAGTACCTCATCTTTGAAAGGCTTGATGTCATAGGGAAGATGACATTGTTGGCTAACAAAAAGATCTCTTCCTTCGTGAAGCCAACTGATGGTGTATGGTTGTGGGTATGGTGTCGTTGGCAGGTCCAACCGCTTGACGAACTCTTATGAAATCAGGTTCTTCTTACTATCATTTTTGAAAATGAAATTAATCGGAGCCCCCTCGACCCACATCTATGAGTGAAAGAGGCATTCCCCTTCCTCTGGTTCTTCTGGTTCGCTTGGCCTGAAATTGTGGTAGCTACAGTGGCACTAGGTTCAACATCGATAATCTACTTCCCTCCTTCAGGATTTGACTCGAAATTAGAATTGGCCTCTGACTTGAAATCCTTCAGCTCAGCCACGAGGGATTACTTGGAGAGACATTCTTCAGTGTTGTGCCAAGGACTTTTATGGTACTCACACCATTTGCTCGTGTCCTTCTTCGTCTTATCATTTCACTTCTTCTGTTGTGGCTTGGATTGGTTGTCCCGAGGGCGGCCATATCGACTTGGTCCCTTGTTGTGTGGGATGGGGCTGCCTTTTCCCTCTTTCGGCTGTGAGGGGTTTGTAGATCCAAACTCTCATCATTTCTACTTAAATTTCTACTTGATCTTGACAGCGTATCTATAAGTCATTTCGAATGAGGTGATGTCCAGGAACTCCATTTCTATTTGAATGTATCTTTGCAAACAACCGTGGTATTTGAGCACTAGTTTATGCTCAGAGTCTTTGATATCCAATTTGGTGCATAGGGTATGGAAAATATTGGTGAAATCTAGTAATGTTTGGTCCTTTTCTTGATGTAGGGTGGTCCATCTGGTGTATTGGTCCTCGTAGCTTCCAACAGGGTAGTATTGTTCTTTAATGACATCCCGGAAGGAATCCCATTTAGGGGCCACCACAAACATTTTAGATTCCTTCACGACCCTTTTCTTAGAGTAAGTATCCCACCAATCTTTAAGATGGGGAATGACCTTGAGGAGTCAGAAAGTGATCTTTTCCCTCTCAGAAAAATTGTGGACCGAAAAATATCCTTCGAGCATATTCAACCATTTATATACAAAATCCACTTCTATCAGTCCTTCAAATAATGGAATATCAAAATTCACTTGTACCTTGAAGGGGGTTGCATGGCCTCTTGATGAAGATGCTTCTCCTGTGGGCAACCGTCGAAGGATCTACACGAAGTTGTCCATAATTTTGTTCCTTTGTCGCGCGAGGGCTTCCTCGAGAAACATTTTAATAGGATATCCTGGTCCATCATCTTTCTTTTCATCCCCCATGGTTTTTTGTCAGGCTCGACGTGACCAATATTGTAATGGCTCGATTGGTTTGAGTCCAAACTTCTTGTACCCAAATCTTGTCGGGGACATGCACGAAGAAAAATAAATGAATAACATACCTCTCTAATACCATCCAGATTTAGGAGTGGAATGAACTGATTAAAAGACTAAATACAATAAACACAAATATATGAAGAATAACACAAATATCCAGTGAACAATATCTTCTATTAAATAATGAAATAGGCTGAAATTGTAAAACCGCAGAACTGAAACACTTGCTCGAATGGTGGTAGCTATCTCTAAGAAGAGATGTGGCTGCTACATGCATCCGTATGAGAAAAATGGATTAAAATGAGGCTCCAAAGGCCTTTTTGATATTACTCATAAATTAAAAAACCCTAGACATCCAAAAACCTAACCCTAGAAGGTGAAACGCCAAAAGTCATGTGGGCCCTATGGGTAAGTTTGTGTAATTTGGTACCTCAACTTCCAAGGGTCATAACTTTTGCATACGACATCCATTTTAGGCACGTGATATCCCGTTGGAAAGGTCTTTCAGAGAAATACACATTTTGTTGTCAAACTCTGGCTCTGTCTATAGTTTGACTATGGCGAGCCAAAAAAACAATGTTTAGGGCCCCAAAACGGCCCTGAAAGTACATCAAGATGTGTTGACATGAAAACATACAAAATAAGCCAGTTGGATTAGGCGAGAGGTCACCCGTATCCACATAGAGGATGTTTGGGGCTTCATACAACCCCAAAAGTGTAGAACTCACAATTACAAAGCAGTACAGAAGAACGTGCTGAACAAAAAAATGGACATGAGGAGCCAGTTAGAATAGGTGGGTGGCCACCAATATCCACTTGAATCAATAGGGGTTAAATTATATTTAAATTCATGTAATGTTTCATTTGAAGGGTAAAAGGGGCCAAGGGATATCCCCCAACCCCTAGTCTATACGTATTTCATGCAACCAACACATGGTCCGCGGAGGGGCTAACATTTTGCATAGGATTTTTGTGTACCACATATATACTATATATATAAGTATATAGTTACAACTATATACATTATATATAAATAAAAACAACTAATATATATACGCATGGAAGCAGATCGAACCCAGAACCTTCGAGATATAATCTAGAGGCCCAACCAACATGCCAACGAACCCATTTGTTACAGGATTCCTCCAATTTTATCCATTAAGTTGTCACTAATTCAAGTGAAGGTTGGATAGGCCCAGGCCTATATATGGGCATGATTTTTGAGATGCATAGATCCCAATGCACACACATTCTTAGGTTTTCACATATATTGAGGTGGCATGAATTCCAATACAAGGTATGGATTTTGAGTTCATATGGATGTCTTAATTTGCATGCTAAGGAGAGGCCAAGTATGGTTGCCTCATAAAGTGTTCCATGAGGTATATTGGAAGAACATATGCAACTTTATACTCATTTTTCATTATTTTTTGCAAGGATCGTGAATTTGAGGTCTATTTTGTGATTTTAAGTAATCTGTAATAGTTTTATCTTATTTTTCCATTAATGAGAATTTAATGCATTGGTTTGCATGCCGAAGAGCATGAAATTGAGATAGTTCAGAAATTGATCAAATTTATAGTCAAATTTCTCAGAATTTCGCAAGGATTTCAATGGTGAAGTTATTTTCTTGTTTTGAGTGATGGAATTGAAGATATTCCATTAAATTGGATTTTATGAGAACATGTTGTCATGATTTTTTATATTTGATATGGAGAAAGAAATTTTCATTAACTTGAAGGGAACTTAAAGATGAAACAAAAGCATGTGAAAAACACCTTCAGTGAAAGATACATAGATTAATTAAAGGAAACAAAGAATGTCTCTATGGTCACTTAGCTCTGGAGGCAGCGGGCCGCCTACTGCGGTCATGAGCCTCCCGACTCCCTAGCCCCCTTCCCACGTTGATGAAGAAACTATGTGGCTCGTACATTCTCCCTACGGCCCGTACCAATGGATCATGCCTTAGGTCACATGACTTAAACATCCAACACAACAAAGGTTTTCTCCAACCGATTTTTTTCCTCCACCTTCTTCCTTGGTCTGGGAACTCGTGAGGTGGACTGAACAAGTTATATCTTTCTTCGTGCAGGTCACCAAGCCACCATGGTAGGTTACGACAACGTAGTGGACTACTCTCTCGAGCCTGGGGAACCGCTACCTTGGAAATTGATAGCTGGTGGTCAAGACCAGACTTACTCGGAGCAGTGGGGTGGGGTTTTACTACTGATCTCTCAGAAAGATTTTTTTTCACAGCTCTCAGGTATATCCGGGAATTTTTCAGGCCAGACCACAAAAAGCCTCTCTTGGCTAGGAGGTGCTGATACTCTCGGGGTCAACCCTTCACTATTATTGGACTTCCCTTCCTTCCCCGCTCCTCTATACCCACCATCTCTACCTGCCAAAGGCTTTCCCTCTCCTTTACACTGTAGTCTTCCTCTCACCTCCTCCCCTTCAAATCTTAAATGGACTTTACCCTTTCCCACAATCCCAAGTCTCCCGTTTACCCCCCTCCCGAACAAAGCTTCTTCTAGCCACCCCTCCAAGGCTTAGGACCACCCACCCCTGCTCAGACCATTATAGACTGGGTCCCTTTTGAACATGGCTTGACTTTGACCTAGCCTTAATGGTGGATGAAGGTTTTATTTCATCAAACCTCTGGCCAACAAATTCCAGTGAGTGGGTCTCAGTCTTTGGGGGAGAGACAACAAATGTTTCCCAGAATCAACAAAACCAACAACAAAAGGGAGTCGATGAGGCAAGACACAGGGAACACAACAAATGCATAGGTTCCTCGACCTCAAAACTTGACTTCACTCTGGGTGACGATCTAACTTTATAAGGAGTTGCAGAAATGGCAGACAAAACCCTCGTTGGAAAATCTTATGGACGTCAATTTAGAGAAAAGTCGTTAAAAGCCTGGGCAACATCAAACTGGGATCAACCCTACAATCCTCCACCAAAAATCAATCGCCTGTCCATAGGTTAGTTTATATTTATTTTCTCAGATAAATCTCAGCCTTCCTCAGTCCTCCAAAAAAGTTAGTTCATAGACTCCTCCCCTATACTTCTGAAACTCGGGAGCCCTACTTTTGATGCGGATAATGAGAGACTGGACTCCATCCCCATTTGGGTTTGTTTACCGAGACTTCCCCCACACCTCTAGAATGAAAAATTCTTCCAAGACATCGTGAACCACTTAGGAGAATACCTAACTATAGATATGGGCTTCCTAAACACATGGGAGATGGTGGTCGCAAGGATCCATGTTCTACTAAACTTAAGAGAAGGTTTAAAGGAATACCTTAACCTAATAGACTTGGGAAGAACCAGGGTGCAAATCATAGACTACGAAGGAATCCCTTTCCAATGTAGGAGATGCCATGAATATGGACACATCATCAGGGACTGCACTCACAACTCAAAATTCCACATAATCCCTCGTCCATATGCGGAAAACAAAAGGAGAAACGAGAGGCAAGTCTCCA
>JASDQU011441324.1:11764-22313 GCA_032191745.1 Picea mariana
GGCTAATGTAGGGGAGCGCTCTCCTCTAAAACTCTAGTTTGAGAGCTCCTTTCAGGTGGGAAGAGATACCTAACTTCAGTCAGCCATTCTCTTTCTTCCAACAAGGTGTTTGAGGTATTCTAAGTGTCTCCTTGGTGTCATCATCATGGAAGTATGCTTTGTTTGACATTTGCGACACTTGTGAACAACATGCGATACTTGCGATAGTTGTGAGGAACATGCAACACTTACGACATTTGAGAGGAACATGCGACACTTATCAAATCGAGTAATATTGATGTGTAACACTAACCCCAGGTGCGTTGCTTCCCAATGGACCAATCTATCAATGCTCTATTATGGAGAATGATGAAATCAAGAGGCAGATTCAAGAGCTACTACATAAAGGTCACATCCATCCAAGTTCATAGCCCTGTGGGAGCCCAAGTCTGTTGTTGCAGAAGAAGGATGGGAATTGGAGACTCTGTATTGACTATCGGGCGTTGAACAAGATCACTGTCCAGAATAGGTACCCGATCCCACGGATTCATGACCTTATGGACCAGCTCAAAGGGGAGAAATATTTCAGCAATATCGACTTGAAGTCTAGGTATCACTAGGTACCAATCAAACCGTCCGATGTGTGGAATACTGCCTTCAAAGCCAAGGAGGACCTTTTCGAATGGTTGGTCATGCCTTTTGGGTTGATGAATGCTCCCACAAACTTCATGAGGCTGATGGAAAACATATTTCACCCATTCACCAACTCATTTGTAGTAGTGTACTTGGATGACATGTTGATCTTCATCCAGACTTGGGAAGAGAACCTCCACCACATCTGACAAGTCCTCAAAACATTGCAGAAACACAAGTTGTGTGCCAATTTGGAGAAGTGCACTTTTGGCATGACCCAGGTTCAGTATCTGGGATACATTATTGATGAGCGTGGGGTGCATGTGGATCCAACCAAGATCCAATTCATCCGAGATTAGCCAGCCTTGACCACTCTAACAGAGCTTTGCAACTTTTTGGGTCTTGCTAATTTCTACCACAGGTTCGTGTTGGGATTCTCTCATATCACTTGGCCCTTGAGTCAACTCACCAAAGTAGGAGCGAAAGGAAAATTATTTTGGTCAGAATCTCAACATAAGGCGTTCATAGAATTGAAACATCACCTATGTTGTTCCCTAGTGCTCACATTACCATAGTTGCAACAACCATTTGAGATCGAGAAAGATGCCTCTGACTATGCTATTGAGGTAGTTCTTACTCAATAGGGGCATCTAATGGCATATCACAGTGTGACACTGTCCGACATAGTTCAAAAGTATCCCACTTATGACAAAGAAATGTATTGCATTATGCAGGCTTTCTGATAATGGAAGCATTACATTTTGGGGAAGGAAATGATCATCCACATATACCATCGACCCCTACAGTTCATATAGACACAAGGGAAGTTTAATAATGATCACCATCAAAAGTGGTCCATATATCTACAACAATTTCATTTGAATATCAAGTACAAGAAGGGAAACACCAATATTGTTGCAGACTACCTCAATCGACCATCGATCGTGGCGACGACCACTGTGCTCAACTCTTGTGGGAACGAGACTTCTGATTGGCCACTTCTCTACAAGAGAGATCCATATTTCAGCCACACATACAAGACACTCTTGGAGGGTAACCGAGTTCTAAATTTTCACCTCAAGGATGCACATCTATGCCACCTAGGACACCTTTGTGTTCCTTTAAGAGAGTGTGCCAAGATGATTTGGGAAGCGCACTATAGTCGGGTCGCTAGTCATTTCAGGGTCGAGAAAATAGTGGCAGTACTGTAGAAGTATTTCTATTGGACAAACCTTCGATGGGATGTCAGGATGTACATCAGATTCTGCACTTCCTGGGCCATTTCCAAACCGTCCATCAAAAAGCAAGGCCTCTATACTCTGTTGCCTACCCCTAGTCGACCTTGGGAATCCATCTCCATGGATTACATGTCGGGCCTTCCTTCTACTTAGCATGGCAATGACTGTGTTTTCGTGGTCATCGACAGATTCTCGAAGATGCCCATTATCACGGCTTACAAGACGAATATCACAATAGAAGCCACTACTAAACTCTTCTTTGAACAAGTATGGGTACACTTTTGGATCCTACAGTCTATCATCTCAGATCGGGACAATAGGTTCCTTAGTATATTTTGGTCCAGCCTCTGGTCAATGCTGGACACCAAGCTCACCAAGTCCACATCTTTCCATCCCCAAACTGATGGCCATACAGGGATCGTCAACATGATGATCGTACACATTTTGCGCATGTACAAATTAAAGCATCCACGCACATGGGATGAGAGCCTCCCCTATGTATGAACATAGATATAATTGGCCCCTCCATAGCTCAACCAACCAAAACCCCTTTCAGGTGGGATTGGGATTCCAGCCACTATGTCCCATTGATGTAGCCAGACCATTTGTAGCTACTCATGCTGATTTGACACATGTCTAGTCTAAATATACCAAGGCAAACAACTTCATTGATTACATTCAGCACATTCTCCAATAGGTTCATGACATATTGGAAAAAGCCAATGATCAGTACAAGTAGCGACATGATCAACATCGGGTGCAACACAACTTCCAGGTTGGCGACAAAGTGTGGCTACATTTCCAGAAGGAGTGCCTCGTTGGACCCCACCGCAAGCTTTGCCCGCTCCAATATGGGCCATACACCATCACCAAGGATATAGGGGATATTTCCTTTGAGCTCAGTACCCCACCATTCCTTGGTCTTCACCGAGTGTTCAATGTGGACCGCCTTCGGCCTTACTTTCCACCTCTACTAGACACATCCGACATGGTAGAACAACTCACACCAATAGAGTTAAACCCATAGTACATGGAACAAGCCACAAATGATCATATTATGGACACACAGATCAATAACAACCACCAACAAAGGATCCAATTATATCGAGTTGTCAAAGAAGGCCAACTCCTTCACCAGGGCAAGTGGCTCACGAGGGACTAAGTTCAACAGAATTTTCCTCATCTCATGGAGGAACTAAACGCAATGGGGACCATTGCTTCCTAAGGGGGGAAGAATGATCCAGGTGGATATTGGTGGCCACCCACCTATTCCACTTGGACCCCCACCATTGTTTCTTTCAGTTTTTCAGTTTCCTTAATTGTAGCATAATTTACTATTTTTGGTACTTTTTCGGGTTCTGAACTTCCAGAGCTGTTTTGAGGCCCTAAACGATGTTTTTTGGGCATAAAAATCTCGTGAATATTAATCAATATCAAACCATGATTTTCCCTATTATAAATTTTATTCCTTGGATAGATATTTCTAACGATGTATCATATGCGTCAAATGGACACAGTATGCCAAAGTTAGGACCCCAGGAAATTGATGTACCAATTTATTCCGACGGGGCCCATATTCTGGTGTTTCATCTCCTAGGGTTAGGTTTTTGGATGTTTAGGGTTTCCATTGTTTCTCAATAACATATAGGCCTTCGAGATTCATTGTAACATAGAGTTTAGAGGCCTATAGCCACCAAATCTCTTCTCAGAGATAAGCTACCAGTGCCCTAGCTAGTTTATTTCTATTATGTATGTAAACAAATTTTAGTTCTTTGATATTAATGAAATGAAGGGTTATTTCTGTTGCATCTTTGTATTCATGGTTATCTGTGTATTCTATTGCGTTCTTGCATAAATTCAGATCACCTAAAAAAATGACAATCTCTATTAGGGATAAAGTATAGAATAAATTGTAACATCCCCACTATAATCCTCGATTTAATTAATTCATATGTAGATATAATGTGTGGCTATCGCCAAAGCGATGTAATATGCGAATTGTATTTCTATGTTTTAATAATAAAAATGTGATGCCATCTGCTAAGGGGACATGGAAAATAGATGGGAGATAAACTAATCCACAAGAGAGGGGAGTGTCTAGGATAATGGCCAAGAGCGGTCCAAGGGGGAAATACCCATGTATATTAATTTAACCAATTTTCCTAAAATTGCTAATTATATATGAACCTTTAAATTTATGATTGAATGTTCCCAAATCCAATCATTGAATACATGTAAGAGGGTGGGTGTGAGTGGTCACATCCCAAAGTTATTGGGCACATGGGGTTGAGTACAATCCACTTAGGGAAGAGTGTGAGTCAAGAAATGCAAACCAAAGATAAGAAATTTGTATGGGTTGGGAAAACATTTTTTTTAGTTAGTCAAGGTTTGTGCATGGGAGGAGAGGATAAGAAAGAAACAGAACTTGAAGTTGATGCAACCATGAAGGGAGAATTCTAGAACAATATGGAGCATAATTGGAGCGAATTGGAGTTGGAAAATTGAAGAGTTGGGTTGTTAGGCCTTAAGAGTGAACTCTTGTGTGAGTTTCACTAAAACAACAACTGTTTGTTGTTGGTTTGTTGATAGTTTTCCTAGAAGCAATTTCCCTTGAGTTCCCAGTTGATAGATTCCTAGCTTCCTATGCTAGAGAGACCATGACAAATTAATGGGGCCCCCGAGGGAATGAGATCAGTGAAGGGGTACATTCCTTGGGTTGGATAGGACAAGAGGAAGAGAGCTGGTGGAAAATCAGGATAGTTTTAGGAGAATATTAGTTGGATTGAGAGTTCTATGAGTTGTGAGTGGACTATGAGAGACCCCTCTCTTTTATGGATTTCTAGCCTTAGCTCGAGGGTGACTGGATATTGATATTTGGAATAGTCAGTCTATGGTTGGGTGGAACGTTTGTCCCAATCAGTTGGTTGCACAACTCTTGTTAAAAGAAGTGTTTTATCTTGTTGTTGAGTTATTTACATGTGTTATTGTTGTGCATAAACTATGTGTATTTGAAAATTATTTATATGTTGTTGTGTGAATGATTAAGTTGAATTGATGTTAATTTGGTATGCTTTAGATGCATTTATTTTATGGTTATGGGAAATAGAGAAATCTCTTTTAATTTTGTAGCTATAAGCTACAAAAAATCAGCTAATAGTAAAAGAATTAAATTATTCAGTTGTAAATTTCATTTTTGTGTGTAATCCACAAAGTAATTTCCCTCGGTTGGGCTGGGGGGCGTTACATAAATAAATTAAGGAGGGTATCAAGTTGAGAAATATTTATCCTAATTAGGGGTAAACAAAAATTGATTTCACTTGGATCGATAGTAATTCACACAATTAAAAGCATTGGCCTATAATAGCCATATATATTAATCACATTCATAAATAATATACTTAGTCAACCAAGCAAGACAAAATCCAAATGAAAACCTAAGAAAAAATATCATTTCATTGTGTAGTATTCCTTAACTATAAACTTGGAACACGTGCAAGTAATCTAGAGAATATAATTATAATAACCATATAGAAGAGACAATGAGATATAAAATGTAAAATATACCCTTGTATTAAGATAATCCAAAGAAGGATACAATATTCACTTACATATTAAGGTGGGGAAACCTTTCACCAAGCAAAGCTCCAAATAACAAAAGACAAACATTCCTTTGTCTCCTATCTCTTTAAATAGATTTTAAATAGAAAAAACTCTAACTACTTGTAGTCTCATCAATAATCGACACCAACTACCAAGTAGGCCTTATAAAATGGACCATTTTACATTAAACAATTATCCACTACTATCCAATGGGATTCATTAAAATATAATGGATACATGAACCAATTAACTAACTCCTACCTAACCTAATGTCGGGAGGTTAGGGTATGGCCTTAACATCTCCCCCCATTCAAAAGTAGCATTGTCCTCAAGGTCGACGATGAGAAAATTATTACATAATTGTGGTAGTTTCCCATGTGGCATATTCAATAGGAATGTATTTCCACTAGATTAGTAATTAATTGGTCATGCAATGGCACAATTGGCACTCTCTAGTATTCAATATTGCTTTTGAGTGAAGCCAAATGGAGCCTAATCTAGGTTAGGAAGGAAAAGGTGTATGTTCTATATTATAAAAAAATATATGGTTAGCAAGCTCGGATTGGATGTGCATGATCATCCTAGCTCATATCCATCAAGATGGGTAAATAAGGATGCAACATTTAAGTGGAGGTAGATGTAGTACTTAATGTGTGTGGTGTAGTGTTTGGAATCCCCTTGATGTATACAACATATGCAATATTCATGAGGAAATCAAACTAGTACCTCATGCTCAAGGATGGGGAGTATCTCATCATTAAATAACACAAACTTAAATCCAATATCTCTCTAGCAAGTGTTAACCAAGGCAAGAAATTGATCAATTCTAGTAGTAAGTTTATATTACTTCTCTTAAGAGAGAATCAATTAGGAAATGAATAAATAAAAATAAAGGAATATATAGAGGGATGCACTAAAGGGAAGAACCATAAGTTGTAGTAGTTGTTGCAGGCATACGAAGAAATGCTTCAAGAGCCTAAAGGGTTACCACCTCACAAAGAAGTAGAGCATGAGATAAAGTTGTTCCCTAACTCCTTATTTCTAAATATTGGGCTATATAGAGAGTCCATCCTAGAAGTAGATGAAGTCAATAAATAGTTGCAAAAAAAGCTAAAGAAGCGAGTAATTTGGCCAAGTATCTCACCTTGTGGATCACCTATGATAATATTTCCCAAGAAGGATACGACATGGAAAATGTTTGTCGACTATATAGTATTGAACAATATCACCCTCAAGAATAAATACCATTTTCCTTGGATGATCATTTTTTAAATCAATTGTAGTTTTAGGGTCCTAACCTCCATAACCCCTCAAGTAGATATAATAATATGTTCTTCTATGTAATAAAGGATGGCATTATTAAATAAGGCCTATGTAATAATGTTAACACATCTAATGTGGGAAGACTTAATAGAAGGTTCCGCTTCTATAAATATCTTCCTCGACAATGTTCTCTAGAATATTGAAATAGTATAAATAGGAGTAGAAAGCATGGAAAATTTTAGTCTCGAGAATGATTTTTTACTTGAGCTCTGCTCTGCTGGAGGATTCCCCTCGAAGAGGCAAGTGAACTTGGCTATTGGTGTAATAAAGGTATCATTTTTGGAATTAAATGTGTCATTGTGCTCTATATTTTTCTCTTTATACTAATAATTGTTATAACAATTGTTATAACAATATTGATTCTTCTCTACATAATACCATCTAGTACCTTACAAGTGGTATTGAATTACTTTCCTCGATAGAATTTTTATACGATTTTTTCTTCAGGTTAGATATGTGTACTACTAGTGTATTTAAAGAATAGTTATTTATTTTTCAATGCTTAAAACTATGGTTGGAGAGGACTACATGCTAGAAATACAAATGGCTTCATGGGTTACGCGAAACACACTATTTCACTTAGTTGGAAACTTATGTAACCCCTATTGGTAACCCTTCGAGTAGTACCTCATTGAACAACACTTGTACATGATCATTCACTCCCATATACGCTTAGGTATATAGGGAGTCCCATACATATCCTGAAACCATATATAGATTAACATATCGACCACCTGACTGATATAGTGGCATTGAGAAAAATACTCAGGAATACTAGTCTCTCATACCTAGGTAATTGGGTAGTACGACTAAGGGTATGATTTAGCCTCCTTAGTTAGAACCTGAAATCTGACACTGTTTGCTCCGATCCAACATGAGCCTAAAGACTTATATATGATCCCTCTATAAACCGAACACCATCCAATCATCCAAGTAGACTTCTAGGAACTTATGGATGAACTCCTTGAATGCTACAACAACTACTCTAGAAAACATTGTAGGGGAATTCTTCAATCTGAATGGCCTAATTGTATACTGATAAATCCCCCATTATGTCACAAAAGTGGTCTTGTGTCGATCCTCCCTCGCAATTCTTTTCTGATGGTACCCAGAGAATCCATCTGTGAAAGAATAAGTTTCCTGGCCTCCTACGTTCTCTAGTATCTTATCCGTGAATGGTGTTGGGAATGGGCAATGTAAGAATGCATCATTCAGCTTCCTTAGATCCACGTAGATCCTAATTCCTCATGTCTTCTTATCTTGTACCGCCATTGGACTAATCTACTCGGATTATTCTACCGGTTCAATGATTCTCGCGTCCAACATCATGTCTATTTCAACCTTCACCTTCTCCTTGTACCCAGGACTTAACCTGTAAAGCCTCTATCACACTGGCTTAGCTCCTAGTTTCAATGGAATCTTCATCTCACCTAAGTCTCCTTCTATTCCTTTTATCTCTGAAAATGTCATTGGGAATAGGTCCTGATATTCTCATAGTAAGTATGCAATCTTATCAACTATCTCATCACTCCAATAATCTCCTATCCATGCAAAATTGGGATTCTCTATCATCCAAATGTTTACCTTCCACATATTTATAGCGTATGTATATGCAAAAGATTCAAGCTCTGGCCCTTCTACTACTCGTTCTCCTTCTGTTTCAGGTACCTGCACATTCCTAGGATCCTCTTAGTCCTACTATTCCTTAGATACATTAAAGAACTACAATAACACATGTACAATCATCTCGTCTCTGTGTGAACTACATATCGGTACCACCTCCATTGTCCCTTCATTCGTGAAGATCTTCGTTCGAATCGCCTGTAGTGTTGCATCTATTGAAGGAGATTCATGTTCAAATGTAAATGTGACTTTGAACCTCTGGACCAATTATTCCCATATTGTTGTCTCCCTACACATCTCCAATTTTAAATACCAATTCTTCAGAATTGTGTCCAATGTGTGTATAAATCTGTGCATCCACTCTGTTTCTGGTACTGAACTCCACAAAAACCTGCAATGTTCAACATGCTCCACTGGATCACTCTCTCCTGTGTAATTCTACACAATATTTTCTTTCTCAATACCAAACCTTATTTACATTAGTCTTATGCACTATGAACAGTCTTTCATTCCCTCTCTATGTGCAACCCACCATCTAGTTGGAGTCACCTTTAATACAACATCTAATTCTAACAGTCTTTGTTGTTCGAGTACCTACAACTCAAATGATTTTACAATCATGCTTATATCTATTAATCCATCATACTTGGGTGGATCACATAGCTCTATTCCAATACATCGCATGGATTGAGTGATCGCACACATCGTCTATTTGACACTTCATGCATTCTTTATTGCTAATGCTCTAGACCTTCTTCATAATTTGATGCACATGAAATGATACTTCGCTAACTTAGTGCACCATCTACTATCGGGTTGAAATAATCCTCCATCCATATAGTTATGTGATATAAATTGTCAATGTCATTCCCTCTTGATGACTCTATGTATCTCTTTCCTTCTGATGGGTCCAAGGGTGCGGTAACTTTCAAATCTCCTACTTCAAGAATCATCTCCCTCCTCTTCAAATTGATGATTGTATGGTTGTCAAACACCCATTCCAGTTCCATTAGTGTTGGATATGGTTAATTGTTGTCCATGATCTCAATAACTTCAAAGTCTGCCATGCTACACACCCCATCTATTTTCATAGGTACTCTTGTCAAATGACCAAACAAGACTATTTTGTGCTAATTTGCGAGCCTTAGCTGAACAAGATACCATACTAATTTGGGTTTTCCCATGAGGTCCCATGTCTTCTTAGGTAAAAAATTCACGTCAGACCCTAAGTCCAAGATAACATTATCCACATCATACTCTCTAATCTTCACACTAAATATGAATTCTCCTCTGGTCCTCTTCTTGTGCAGTACCTGATTTACCATCCTTTGTGTGATGGGAATCCCCCTCCCTCATGTACAATGATCAATCATTTCATACAATGTATTTAGTGTAGTTTTATCTTTCATTATCTCTACACAACATTTCAGGAATTTCGTTAGCATGCTTACCTTCCTAGTTAGTTTCCCTGGCACAACATGATCTTCTACCTGAGGCACAACTAATGTTGATACTCCCCAATCCACTCCGAGTACTTATTTTCTTTTTCTCTAATATGTATCATTTTCTTGCTTAGGATCAAAGGATGACATAGGCCCTGCTACCTTACTTACCCATTGCTCAGTCTTCTTTCCTTCATTCATCATATCAACCCATGTTCTATCTCCTCCGCGCGTCACAACTACTACTCTTGGTCCTTCATTGCATCTTCTGACTGATATCTTCTGCACATTCTAATTCATATTCTAGTTCTGGTTTGCTCTGGCATGTCACTTCGCAACTATTTAAAGACAATATTTTGTCGAGTGATCTAGTGCTCTACAATATGTGCACGTCGTACATGAATTCTAATAGTCGTAGGCCAAGTGTCCAGGTTGATTACAGTTGTAACATATAATCGATCTTCTTCCTCCTCTACCAAAATTCCGTCTACCACGGCCTCTGTCAAAGTTTCCTCTATTCCCTTGATTGAAACCTCTTTGATTGTTGTATCACAGACCCCCCGCTTCTCCTGCAACATTCTCTTCCTGGATCCTATACATATCTAATGTGTGTTCCCTCATTAAGTTGAACACATGACAATCATTTTCCTCATGTGTCACTGATTTGCAATAGTTTCAAAATAAGTTCATTGGGGTGCTCTGATATTTCTG
>JASDQU011441326.1:2779-16403 GCA_032191745.1 Picea mariana
TATTGTAATTTCGTAGTCAATCTGGACTGTTCATTATAAGGCTGCAAATATGATGGTAGAAGTTATTTTAGGGTTTTTTTCCCTTGAAGGAAACTCTCTCTTATGAGGGAATTGTATTGTGACTGTGTATTATCGCAAAAATTGTATTTTGGGAGAGGAGACTGCGAGATAAAGAAGAGAAGGCTACAATGGGTGTGTATCTTCTGTGTTTTATTTCCACATTTATTTTATTTTATTGCTCTGCGATCATGTTTTTCTAACAAAAATTAAGTGCAAAGGATTAGAAGGAACGTGAGAAGGAAATAAATAATATGTGGGAGGCAATCTCAGGTTGAGAAAACAAGTAGAGGAATTGTTGTGCTACCTGTAAAGTTTTCAAGCCATATGTGCAAAGAGGGGAATTGACAAGTCAGAGTGTCAAAAGGGACCCATATTTCTTACATTTTATATATACATAAGAAAGTAAGTAAGTCAACCTTACCTTCTCACTAAAGTATTTTCAAGTCATTTCATGACTATCGGTCATGTTCATGACCTTTTCCCCACCTTTGAATTCGGGTGGACAAGCTCCCACAAAAAAAAATCTTCATGCAAAACCCTATTTAGTTAGGGAAATTGGTGGTGTAAAGAAACAATTATTCTCCTCGCTTCATTGATTTCATTTCTTCTATAATGAGAGACAAACTGAAAAAAATTCACATATATGAACAATATCTTGATAAAGAGTTTATCTCTCAAACAAGAGATTGTTTCAATATCTTGGCTAAGACAATTTTGAAGATCAATCTATCCTTTCAACCAAGAGATTCTTATGTATTTATCAAACTCTTGACTGAGACACGACTCTTCACTAAGAGTTTACTCAAAATCTAATCAAGGGTCTACTCATAAATTTTTTTACCATGCTTTTCCATAAAGTGTGACAAATATTCATGGTTTGACCAATTAGTAGATGGTGTTTCTTCACTATTTTCAACACCCATTTTAGATGTAAAAACTTCTTCTTCCAGGCAGAACAAAAAATCACAATGTCATTCAAGTATTCTATGAAAAATGAATCTATGAATGGGCATAACACTTCATTCATTAAATGCATAAAGCTACTTGGGGCATTACTCAAACTTGGTGCATGTGTATTCTTCCCTCTTTATATTGACTTGGTGATATCCATATTTTAAATCCAATTACTTGGTGAAGTCTTTCACATGTTGCAACTGATTAAATAATTCATTGGTTTGCGGAAAAGGTTACAAATTCTTGATAGTGATATTGTTTAGCTCTGTAGTTATTTCACATTCTCAAAGTCCCATCATTTTTATTACTAAAAAAATTTTGGAACGACATAGTGAGGTACTTGTTCTTATGACTCCTTGCTTCAATAATTCCTAATACTACTTCTTCACCTCTTTTAACTCCAATATGGATTATTTTTATTGTCATATGTTTGGTAAAGGAGAATCTAGTAGTAACTATATCTCATTTTCCACTTCCCTCTTTGGTGGCATATATTTTAGCTCTTGGAACACTTATTTGTATGTATGTAGTATTTGTTCTAGCTGGTGCTTCTATTCTTTTTTACAACCTTCCAATGATGCCTTCACGACCACTAACTCAACGTATTTTGGGTTCTATGGAAATAAGAGAAATACATTCTTCTCACTTGAGTTTATCAATATATTAACTTGGTGGGAACTTACTAGAGAGATCTTAGACTCCCCCTTATATGCATTGATGAAAAAATATTTACCATCCTTGACCATGCCATATTGGATTTCCCTTATCATGAAGATGGAAACTGTCCTATACATGTAGGGACTAACAAACACTACACCATAGGCATGAAGAGGCACTACTTCAACTAAATATAATTCATCAATAAATTTTTCATTAATAGAAAATCTAATCTTAACATTTAAATCTACAGATGAGGGAAATCATGCATCTCTAAACCAAACTTACTTACCACGTTCTTTGCAATGGGTTGGCCCATGTTCCAAAAATGAACATAGTATTCACCTTGTCCTTCTTGATCTAAATCTTGATACAAAACAACTTTTTCATCTCCTTGCCCTCTTTGTGATGAAGGATACTTAAGTTCCCCTCCTTTTCATTCACATCTGAGCTTATTTCTATCTCCCTTCCTACATCCACACCTAGAATATTCTTCTTCGCATACTCCTTTTGGTTCTTGAGATTCAAATCTAGATGCAAGCCTCCAACATTTTTATTTAGTGTGACCATCAATGTTGCAATAGTTATAGTGGTTATTAGGGTCCTTTCCCACATGTGAAACAATGAGATTCTCCTTATTTTCTCCCTTCCCCTTCTTCTTGTCACCCTTATTGGAAGCTCCATGTTGGTCTAGCTACTTAGAATTGATTGGATGCATCTATTTCTTGTTAAATTCAATGTATAGGGTCTACACATATCCCTCATCAAAGGTATTGTGCTCATATAACACAAATTTCCTCTTATATGACTATCATTGAAGCCAACTAGGTATTTGATGACCACGTCTGGGATCTTGGAATTTATTTCCAACTAAATGTCTTTCTTTTGGAACTTTGTAGTTTAATATTGTACACTCTATCCTTGCCTCTATCACTAGTAGCGTCACTAAACCCACTTGTTCTCTTCATACTTGATAGGGTAAAATTGGGACTTGAGGAGGTATTTGAATACCTCCCACTTAGTTATTGGAATTTTTCCCCTAGGATAAGGGATTCATTGTAACTTTCGCACCAAGTGATCTAGGGGATCAAATTTTGCACGAAATTCAAAGGGATTAGAATCACTTCAAAACAAACAGGGGAATAGGCCTCATCTTCATGAACCCAACGCAACTCGAACAGGTTCAAACAGACACTGTATGAGTGAGATATCACGTTCTGTTTGATTTTCCAAACATGCAAAAAAATTATTGACTATACAGTCCGTATAGGTTGACGTGGTAGTTGCTGACATGGCAGGTGTTGATTAGACGGTCGAGTGACAGACGTGGTCAAATGGAATTTGGACACATGGCATGCTGGTGATGAATGGGTTGATGCCACGTGGCCCAGGCATGGGCTATCACATGGCACCTTGTTGTTGGGTAAAATATTGTGGAGTATGCGGGGTTTGAACCCCGAGCCTCCCACATGGAGCGCCTTGGCAAAATCTAGGATATTTCTAGCCCACGTGTTGTTACTTAATAACTATACATTTGAATTCAAATTTAAATTTGTTTATGTAATTGCTTGGCGCGAGGTCCGGGTTGGGGCTTAGCCCCAGCCTCGATTTTATACGCCCCCCCATGTGGCCACCAAATGGAGTGCGTTCATTTCAAATGGTTAGCACGCACCCAACACTTGGTGCGCCCTCATTAAATCTTGCAACGGGCCCTAATTTAGCACTGGGACGTGGCCATATGGCCTCCCATGCGCCCAACACCTCCACCCTTTAAGGCCCTAAGTCCACTAACGGTGCGACATTTTAGCACCAATCCCAGGAATGCGCGTGGGTGTTGGGTTTAGGCACAAGAAACACCAAGAAGCGAGGTTATTCACATAGAGGTTTGATTTGGTGAACCAGAGACAACAAGCTTGAAGGGGAAACTTTCCAAGGAAACCTATCGTCTTCATTTTTTGGCCAAACCAGGTGCCAAAAAAGCCCAGCTGGGGGTTATTGGATGCTCTGGAGCCATTGGAGCCATCTATTTGGCATTTTGAGCACTATGAAGCACTGATTTTAGCACTTTGACAAAATAATATAAAAGATCCATTAGAAGCTGTATCAGGAGATGTATCCCAAGAGANTTGCCCTCTTTGTGATGAAGGATACTTAAGTTCCCCTCCTTTTCATTCACATATGAGCTTATTTCTATCTCCCTTCCCACATCCACACCTAGAATATTATTCTTCACATACTCCTTCTGGTTCTTGAGATTCAAATCTAGATGCAAGCCTCCAAAATTTTTATTTAGTGTGACCATCAATGTTGCAATAGTTATAGTGGTTATTAGGGTCCTTTCCCACATGTGAAACAATGAGATTCTCCTTATTTTCTCCCTTCCCCTTCTTCTTGTCACCCTTATTGGAAGCTCCATGCTGGTCTAGCTACTTAGAATTGATTGGATGCATCTATTTCTTGTTAAATTCAATGTATAGGGTCTACACATATCCCTCATCAAAGGTCTTGTGCTCGTATAACACAAATTTCCTCTTATATGACTATCATTGAAGCCAACTAGGTATTTGATGACCACGTCTGGGATCTTGGAATTTATTTCCAACTAAATGTCTTGCTTTTGGAACTTTGTAGTTTAATATTGTACACTCTATCCTTGCCTCTATCACTAGTAGTGTCACTAAACCCACTTGTTCTCTTCATACTTGATAGGGTAAAATTGGGACTTGAGGAGGTATTTGAATACCTCCCACTTAGTTATTGGAATTTTTTCCCTAGGATAAGGGATTCATTGTAACTTTCGCACCAAGTGATCTAGGGGATCAAATTTTTCTTGAAATTCAAAGGGATTAGAATCACTTCAAAATGAACAGGGGAACAGGCCTCATCTTCATGAACCCAACGCAACTTGAACAGGTTCAAACAGACACTGTATGAGTGAGATATCACGTTCTGTTTGATTTGCCAAAGAGGCAAAAAAATTGTTGATTGTACAGTCCGTATAGGTTGACGTGGTAGTTGCTGACATGGCAGGTGTTGATTAGATGGTCAAGTGGCAGACGTGGTCAAATGGAATTTGGACATGTGGCATGCTGGTAATGAATGGGTTGATGCCACATGGCCTAGGCATGGGCTACCACGTGGCACCTTGTTGTTGGGTAAAATATTGTGGAGTATGTGGGGTTCGAACCCCGGGCCTCCCACATGGAGCGCCTTGGAAAAATATAGGATACTGCTAGCCCACACGTTGCTACTTAATAACTATACATTTGAATTCAAATTTAAATTTTTTTATTTAATTGCTTGGTGCGAGGTCTGGGTTGGGGCTTAGCCCCAGCCTCGATTTTATACGCCCCCCCATGTGACCACCAAATGGAGCGCACTCATTTCAAATGGCTAGCACATGCCCAACACTTGGCACGCCCTTATTAAATCTTTCAACGGGCCCTAATTTATCACTGGGACGTGGCCATATGGCCCCCCATGCACCCAACACCTCCTCCCTTTAAGGCCCTAAGTCCGCTAACGGTGCGACATTTTAGCACCAATCCCAGGAATGCGTGTGGGTGTTGGTTTTAGGCACAGGAAATGCCAAGAAGCGAGTTTATTCACATATAAGTGTGATTTGGTGAACCAGAGACAACAAGCTTGAAGGGGAAACTTTCCAAGGAAACCTATCGTCTTCATTTTTTTGCCAAACCAGGTGCCGAAAAAGCCCAGCTAGGGGTTATTGGATGTTCTGGAGCCATTGGAGCCATCTATTTGGCATTTCAAGCACTATGAAGCACTGATTTTAGAACTTTGAGAAAATAATACAAAAGATCCATTAGAAGCTGGATCAGGAGATGTAGCCCAAGAGAGGGGTGAACTCCTTTATCATTTGTTGTGTTATGTGTTTACTGTTCACTGTTATTTGTTGGTTATTATTTGCATCTTGAATGTGAAAGTAATCTAATTTATGTGTTTGCAAATTGATCCTTTTTCCTAAGCACACTTAATTAAAAACTTGCAAATATTTAAAAGATACGATCCTTTTCATTTTCAGATCACCAAGTATGAGCATGACCTTCTAGAATGAGTTTGATAAAAGATATTTTTCCCCCTTTCCTAATTTATGCACACTAAAATAGACTTCCAACCATTGCAACTGATTATTTAACTTATGCACAACTTAGCTATGTCTACCTCACCTTCATAGGGCTTGATTTAGAGCTTCAATTCCACTTTAAATATGTGTTGAGAAGATTGGTTACTAGAGTTCCTTTTTTCAAGTTTAAGTTCTTCTTTCTTTTCACTTAGGTCCTCATGAAATTCTGGTTTCTCATGAGGGTTGAGCTACTAAAAAAAAGAGTCGATATTTTTTTAAAGTATAGCCATGGATAATGTCATAACCTTGGAGATTATGTCTACTTGAGATTCCAATGTTGCAAATATTAACTCCCCTTCACAATGGGTCCTTCACTATGCTCATTTTCCATATCTACGGCATTTGACTGCTTCTTAACCCTTCTCATGTCAATCTATCGATCCATGCCATGCATCCCTCCCTCAAAATTAGACTTTTTGAGTTGAGTAAGCATATATTGGACTCAAACCACACAAATTTCCAAAGAAAACTATTATGAAACTATTAATATCTATAAACCACCTTGGATATTCCATTAATGGCCAGTTCCCCACATTAGAACTATTGTGACATAAAAATTGTGACATTAGATCTATTTTATTTAACTATTGTGACATAAAAATAGAACAACAATAGAAAAGACACACATTGAAACACAATATTTATCATGGGAAACCCGATGCGGGAAAATCCAACAAGAAATGAAGCACTATGTATTTCTTCTTAGTCTTTATAAAGTACAAGGAAAAATAAATAGATCATAAAGCCTGATGTAGATCTATGGAACACTATGGTATTCTATAGTTCTCTATAAAGTTCTCTTTCTCCTCTACTCCTTTATCTCTCTACTCGTCTTCTCTACTATTTTTCTCTATAAAATCAAATTGCTATAATAGGAGNTTGAGAAGATTGGTTACTAGAGTTCCTTTTTTCAAGTTTAAGTTCTTCTTTCTCTTCACTTAGATCCTCATGAAATTCTGGTTTCTCATGAGGGTTGAGCTACTAAAAAAACGAGTTGATATTTTTTTAAAGTATAGCCATGGATAATGTCATAACCTTGGAGATTATGTCTACTTGAGATTCCAATGTTGCAAATATTAACTCCCCTTCACAATGGGTCCTTCACTATGCTCATTTTCCATATCTACGGCTTTCGACTGCTTCTTAACCCTTCTCATGTCAATCTATCGATCCATTCCATGCATCCCTCCCTCAAAATTAGACTTTTTGAGTTAAGCATATATTGGACTCAAACCACACAAATTCCCAAATAAAACTATTATGAAACTATTAATATCTATAAACCACCTTGGATATTCCATTAATGGCCAGTTCCCCACATTAGAACTATTGTGACATAAAAATTGTGACATTAGAACTATTTTATTTAATTATTGTGACATAAAAATTATGACATTAGAACTATTTTATTTAACTATTGTGACATAAAAATAGAACAACAATAGCAAAGACACACATTGAAACACAATATTTATCATGGGAAACCCGATGCGGGAAAATCCAACAAGAAATGAAGGACTATGTATTTCTTCTTAGTCTTTAGAGAGTACAAGGAAAAATAAATAGATCATAAAGCCTGATGTAGATATATGGAACACTATGGTATTCTATAGTTCTCTATAAAGTTCTCTTTCTCCTCTACTCCTTTATCTCTCTACTCGTCTTCTCTACTATTTTTCTCTATAAAATCAAATTGCTATAATAGGAGTTGAACCTATTTGACTCCTTACAATTAGGGTTTTAACACCCTCTCTTATTGAGCATGAAGGTTAGTGTTTTTTATTAACAACATGAAGCTTCTAGAAGTCTCCAGGACATTTCCATATGTTACTAACTCCACATGGATGAATCATGGTGAGCTAGTATTGTTGGCATGTTTACAGTTGGAGTGCACTCAGTTGGAGTGTGCTTGTCATTGACGGAAAGAACAGTGAAGATGAGACCCGCAGGAGAAGGTTCGTAGGAAGAGAACAACAATAATGATGGAAAACATACAAGCGAGGAAGAACAACAGTAGTGATGGTAGGAGAAGGTTAAGAGGTTGAAACCTTTGAATACTTAGAAAACCCTTCTAAGTCAAAAGACATCATAAGTTCAGAAGAAGGAGCATGCATAAAGATCGATCCGTTGATCTAAGAACATGATTGATGAAAAATGTATAGTTTGGGTCTAAAGATGTGAGGAGTTTACAATCCTAAAAGTTTGAGATTTGAAATCTCTGGAATGCGAATTTTTGTCAATCGTTGGATCTGGAGATTAGAAAATGACTGTTAGATTAGGGAGATCTATGTCAACAAATCTTGTCCTCAGGGACATGTTTTAGACCACATCAACAAGGACACATGGCGCAATAAGACAATGACAAATGTCAAGTTGATTCAGAATTTCAAGTACATGGAAATCACAAATCCGAGTGACACGTTGCAGCTGCTCAGCACATGACATGTCATCGAGTGATGCAAGAGTTACATCACTCTGGGAGTTTTTATTTGGGAGTTTTACCATCAACACTCCCCCAAAGTCCCGAAGGCTGAAGTCCTGGAGTGGAGGATAGTCATTGGAATAAAGAGGACACACGTCAGTGAATTATCAACTCCAGGAAAAAGCAAAGGAATGTGGTGTGGAAACTCATGATACACAAAGTCGCGAAACAATCCTGGATGTTAAAGCCAGAGGACATGTGGCGAGCGATTGGAATTTCACTGACAGAAGGGTCAAAGGAAGGAGGTTCTCTAACCTCCAAAGTCGTGAAACATAAACTCACAACATGATCTGAGCCGTCGGATCAAGGGGATATATGGACCATTGATTGTCCAGGGAGAGGAGACATGAAATCATGATTTGATCACATTAGTCAATCAAAGGGAGAGCGTTGACCATTGATATGATATAAATCCATTTCATAGTTTTGCGTATCAGGACTTTGGAGACAACTCGTTGCAGAATCTTCGAAATGCAAAGTCATGAAGTTGATCTGAGTCGTTGATTCCAAGGGAATCGAGGACCATAGATATGGTCTTGAGGAATTCGCCGATTCGGAGATCAGGAATTTGGAGAAGATAGGTGAGCGAATTCATGAAGTTCGCAATGTCCTGAAGTGCAAAATCATGAATCGCTTGTTGGCATAGCTAGTGGTCATGTGAAGGTAGGAGCTTGCAAGGTTCTAGGCTCCATTTCGGGTACCAGGAGTTGATGGAGTCAAGGAAACTCATGGCAGAATCCCTGAAACATGAAGTTGTGAAGCGCCTGTTGGCATAGCTAGTGGTCACAACCACTGGTCACACTAGAAAATTTAAGGGAGGAGCTACCAAGTCGCTAGGCTCCACTTTGAATTTTGAGAGATCGGGAGTTAGGGGATTCGAGGTGAATCACGACAGATGACCCAAAATGCAAAGTCCCAAAGTGATTGGCCCCTGGTCACCATCAATGATAATGTGAAAGGAAGGGGCTTAGCTAGAAGAGCTAGTGCCCACTGTGTAGATTTCTCAGAAAGGGAAAAGGCACCAAAAGAGGATAAGCGCGTGGAGGTTCTCTAGGTAACTACCATAAACCACTGATTATTTCTACTAAAGAGATTGAGGAGTTGTAGGGTGATCACTAGAGGATCTGAAGAGTCCTAAGGTAACTACTAGTGGAATGGAGACTGTTCATAGAGGCAATTGATAGATGGAAAAGCGTTGAAGTCTGTAACTACAACATAGATGATGAGCTCAATTGTGATAGAGAAGATGAAGAGTCTTAATTGCTAGAGAGGCTAAGGAATCTCATCATAATGCCCAGTGATGATGAACGCATGGGGGTAAGCACTAGAGAAGATGAATATTTTCCATGATGATCAGGAGATGACTAGACATGAGAAAGGGATGCAGAACATTGGGGTGATGCATGGGGAGGCACTGCGCATGTAGGTGATGCAGAGTGAAACTAAGAGTGGAGATTGGAAGTGCAGTAAAGAGCATACAGATGTAACACGGAATATAAAAGGCATAAGAGAAGCTGAATAGAGATGTGGTTGAGCGTAGAGAGAAGTAGAGAAGGGCATAGAAGCAAAAATTAGCAGAGAAGTTGAAGAAGGCAGAGGAGACATAGAGTTGTAAAAGAACATATCAGAGACAGAGCAAGTAAGTAAAGTTTTGCAAGATTCAATCAGGGTGGTAGGGTGGTTCTAGGGAGGATTGCAGTCCTCTAAATTCTAGTTGGTTCTAGAAGATATTCTCAAAGTTGGTGCTTCTGTCTAGTGCGTGCTAGAGAAACCTGGGAGGTGGTGCTTCCATCTAGTTAGTGCTAAAGAAATCTGAGAGTTGGTTCTCTCTACAAGTTGTAGCTTGCTATCAAAGGTTGTAGCCTCATATTTGAGTCGGATCTCAAATATGTGATATACATAAAAGTTGGAGCTTGATTGACATCCTAAGAAGAAGAGGTTTTTACCCTTTATGGGTTTCCTCAGGAAAATCAGTGTCTATGTGTATTATGTATGATTGATCATTGTATATCTATGCATGTTAAGTTATCAAAAACACATTAAATAATAATCTAGAAAGATTACAAATCACAGGAAAAGTTTCAAGATCATATATATATAACTGATTCACCCCCCCTCTCAGTTATATTTCCAACAATTGGTATTAGAGTCGGTGCCTTTGATAAAAGGTAGATCCATAAGCTTGAACATGTCAAGTCATGATGGAGGTTCAACTAATAGACCCCCTCTATTTGATGGAACAAACTTTTCCTTCTGGAAAATAAGGATGAGAACACATTTAATGTCCTTGGGTGATGATGTTTGGGATGTCGTTGAAACAGGATATGTGAAGCCTGTAGTCTTGGCCTCAAAATATGATAAGATGGAGTTTAGATTTAATGCGAAATCAATGAATTCCATCCTCACTGAACTTGATGAAGTTGAGTTTGTCAAAGTCATGCACTGTGATTCAGCAAAAGTTATGTGGGACAAGTTGATAAACAGTTATGAAGGTGATGAAAAAGTGGAAGACGCAAAAATTTAGACTCACAGACTAAAGTTTGAGCAGTTAAAGATGGATGAAAACGAAACTATTAGTAAGTACTTCTTACGTATAGAAGGACTTGTCAACACTATTAAAGGGCTAGGTGAAATGATAGTTGATTCTTTTCTAATCCAGAAAATATTAAGATCTCTTCCTGATAGATTTAATTCGAAGGTCTCTACTATAGAGGAAATAACAGATCTCAAAACGATGACTCTAGATCAACTTCTTGGAACCCTAACTGCTTATGAAATGAGAATCACCAAAGGTAAATCCACTACAAGAGAGGAATCTTTTAAAGTAGAGAAAAACATAGACTCCGACATAGATGAGATTGAAGCAAATTTTGTGAGAAGACTGAAGAAAGGATCAGGCAAATACAAAGGTAAACTACCTTTCAAATGTTTCTACTGTGGTAATATAGGTCATTTTGCAAATAAGTCTCCTCACAAAAGAAAGGATCAGACATATGATGATGTGGAGAAGCACAAACACAAAAAATTCTACAAAGAGAATAATTTTAAGAAGAAAAGTCTTTGTGTAAACAATGATGATGATCCTTCAGATGATGAAGACAGTGACTCTTATATTGAAGATAAACTAATTAATATCATGCTAATAGATTTAGAATATCTAAACACTGAATATACAGGAAGTGAGTTATCTTACTGTGAAGCAGAAGTAGATATTGAAGGAGAACTTGTCAGCGCCATGGAAGAGATTGATAGACTCAAAGAAAAGAAAAGAAAAGAAAAAAGGTTACTGCTCAGATATGAGAAAACATGCAAGGAACCATCTGACGAAATTAATATGTTGAAGGTTAAGTTAGAAGAAGCCAAGAAAATTGAAGACATCTTCAAACAAAAATTGAAGGAAGCCAAAACGAAAGGTGAAAAATTGGAAGCTGAAGTGGTGACTGTCAGAAAATATCTAGAGAAATTTCAGACTTTATATCATTACAATCTGACAAGTATTAAAGCCTCAGAAGGATTAGCCTCCATTCTGAATCAGCAAAGGAATTCAAAGTTGAAAATTGGTTTGGGATATGAAGAGGGATCAATTAGTGGTTAGCCAAGAAACAAAAAATTCATAAAGTTTGTCAAATCTACAACTAATGACAACAACAAACCTGCAGAAACCAAGGAAGGGAATCAGTCGCTAAGGAGGAGTGAAGGAAAAGCTACCAGAACTAAATCTGAAGAACAAATTGTTGGAAGGTTTACAGTTGGGAGTAAGCTTGTCATTGATGGCAAGAACAGTGATGTCAAATATCAGTGGGAGTTGAAGTGTCGAAACACTTCACCACCGAAGTGGCGAAATCACAAAGTGACGAAATCACAAGGTGGACGAAATTGCGAAGCAACGAAATCATGAAGGTGGACAAAATCATGAAGTGGTGAAATCGCGAGAAGATCTGGGCCGTAGGATTTGGGTTATCTATGAAGGCTCAATAGCCGTTAGATATGGTGAAGCTGCAAGGCAGACAAGTCCAAGATTCATACAACTCCCCAAAACTGTGAAGGAATCCTGGCCATCCATCGGGGACAGTCGTGGACCTTTGATCAAGAGGATGTGTGGTGGAAGATCATCATGTCCCTGACTGGAAATTCAAAGGAATGGGGTTCCCTAACTTCTCGAATTCATGATATGCGAAATCGTGAAATAATCTCAACCGTTAGATCGAGGCCAAATATGGACCGTTGATCAGGCAAAACGAAGGCACGTGGAGGTGTGAAGTCCTGATAAAATATTGACCATTGATCCAAGAGGGATGCGTGGCAGAGGATCAGAGCATGTCAAATCTCCATCTCAGAGTTTAGCATATTGTGACTTGGAGTGACGAGAACCTCCATCATAGGAATCACAAGATGCCAAATCACGATAAGATCTGGACCATCAGATCACCAAGGGTTCTAGACTGTTGATCTAAGCTCCATCTCAAAGCTTCTCCTATCATGACTTGGAGTGACAAGAACCTCCATCTAAGGAATCACAAGATGCGAATTCACGATAAGATATGGAACGTCAATTCACCAAGAACGTGGACCGTCGATCTGAGCTCCATCTCGAAGTTTCACCTATCGCGACTTGGAATGATGAGAACCTCCATCTAAGGAACAATAAGATGCGAAATCGTGAAATCACTTTATGCATAAGTACATGGTCTCAGCTGGTGGTCACACCATCTAAGAGATGAAGAGAAGAGTACGTGCAGACAAGCTCCTTTTCGGCATTTCAGGGATCGTGACTTCGAAAGTCGAGAAACTTCACAACGGAATTAATGAAAAGGTGAAATGTGAAATCATGAAAATAAAGTTATGAACAAGCGCTTGGTCATAGCCATGGTCATATAAAGGAAGGATCTAGTGTAGAAAAGTTCCTTTTTGAAGTTTCGAAACTCGTGACATGGAGACTCAAGATGTCTCATCGCGGAATCTCTGAATTGCGAAAGCGCAAAACGGGTAAATAATGCAAGAACTCATCAGAGCTAATCCAATGGTGCAGATGAAACAGAAGGAGATTGGAGGGCTATTGTTACACATCACAGTATAAATTCCAGAAACCACTGATGGTTTCTGCCAGAGGACTCGAAGACACTTCGGGGTGATTGACAGAGAAGATGAAGAGTCTCTGGGAATCTTCAAGAGGGATGAAGATGCTCGTGGAGGTGATTGAAAGTTGGATGATCATTGAAGCCTGCAACTAGAACAGAGAAGGTGAGCTCAACTGTCACAGAGAAGACGAAGAGTCTCAACTGCCAAAGAGGTTGAGGAATCTCAACATAACATACAATGATGTTGAA
>JASDQU011441327.1:0-23599 GCA_032191745.1 Picea mariana
TCAGGTATTTGAGAGGTACTTCTACTCATGCATTATGTTTTGGAGGTTCAGACATTGTTCTACAGGGATATGTTGATTCAGATATGGCAGGTGATAAAAATAGCAGGAGGAGCACCACGTGGTATGCTTTTAATATAGGCGGAACAACAGTAAGTTGGATTTTGAAAATGAAAAATGTTGTTGCACTTTCAACAACAGACGCATAGTATGTTGCTTCTACAGAGGCTAGTAAATAAATTATTTGGTTACAAAGGTTTATGGAGGAATTGGGAAATAAGCAGGAGAATAATGTGTTGTATTGTTACCGTGAGAGTGCCATTCATATTGAAAATAACTCAACATTCCATTTGAATACTAAGCATATACAACTCAGGTACCATTTCATATGATCCATCTTGGAAGATGGACATTTGAAGTTGGAAAAGATACACACTAACCAAAATCTTGCAGGCATGTTACCAAAGGGAGTAACCAGGGAGAAACTGGGTTCCTGCTCAGTTTCAGTTGGTATTCAAGAATGAATATGAAGATGAGAAATTTTCTAGGTCCAAGAAGGATCATAGTCCAACATATACAACAATGGTGGAGTTGTTGAGATTAGTCTCCAAGTGGGATATTATTGGTTGTGGAGCCTGATTATCTTCCTGATTCAGAGGTCTTTGTTTTCAATCATGTTTATACCCCATGAATACTTTACACCCCAAAATAATGTACACTCCTCCATGCAGGGGAGTGCAGAGGGGGGTTACCCCCTCTGCAGGGTCCGGGGGAAAGCGCCCCCCCCAACGAGGGTTCGAGGGACAGCGTTCCCCGATGGGGGTTCAAAGTCGAAGCCCCCTAAGGAAAAATTGCCTTGTAAATGTATATTGTATTTTCATTGTAAATCTGGATCATTCATTATAAGGTCATAGATATGACAATAGAAGTTATGTTAGGGTGTTTTTACCTAGAAGGCAACCCTCTTTTATGAGGGAAATGTATTGTGACTTTGTATCATTGCAAATATTGTATTCTGAGAGAGGATACTGTGAGAGAAAGAAGAAGAAGCTACAATGAGTGTGTTGTAGGTTGTATCCCTTCATTTGTTGGATAATAATAAAGGAAGAACCTGGAAATTTCTCTTGTGGATGTAGCCCACAATGGGTGAACCACATATATCTCTGTCTCTATTGTATTGTGTATCTTCTATGTTTTATTTCCACATTTGTTTTATTTTGTTGCTCTGCGATCCCGTCTTTCTAACACTGATCAAGTTTCACTTTCTACGAGAACATGTTTACAGAGAAGAACATCAAGCTAGATTACATTGGGACAAAAGAGTAGATAATATATATCTTCACCAAACCCCTTTCAAAGGATACTTTTGAGTATCTTTGAAAGAAAATTGGAGTAGTTTTTGCCCCTCAGTGATCCACACAGAATCAGGGATAATAAGACAAGGGGGAGAGATGCAAAAGACTTGAAGAATACAAGTAAAGAATATTTTGAATTCTTTTCATATACATCAAAGTTTTTACACTAGGAAGCACCATGAAGAGAAAGTAGAGGCTTGCAGACAGGGGGAGAGAAATAAAAAAGGCATGGAAATAAATGATAATTATCCCTTGTCATTGATGATAAAGGGGGAGAGAGAACAAAGGCATGGAAACATAGAGAAAGAACACATGCATAAAGAGAACTCACTCATGGATGGTATAGTTGATCAAGGAAAAAGGTCATGAAGGATGGTGTAAATGTAGGTAAATCACTCATGGATGTATAGTCCTTGAAATTCCATTTTCAGTTATAGGTGGCATGCCACGTGGTTCTTCACGGTTGAGGAGTTATGGCCTTGTGAAGTTAGAATCCTTGAAGAATGGTCAAGCAACCCCTAGTTAGTTACAAGTCTTTAGTGAAAGGGTAAATTGGTTGAAACAATAAATTCTAGAAGCCCCTAAGTTTAAGGAGAGAGGTTACTTGGAAAAAGTATAAATACACCTCAAGGAGTCACTCATATGCACATTCACTCACTCATTTGATTGAATATCTTCTAGTGAACTAGTGATCTATTTGGAAAGTTAGCGACGATGAAACATAGGTAGCAACAAGTGAGGAGTGCAGGAGTTTTGGGGTTGCAGTGAAGAGGGAAAATATCTTAGGAAACCCTAGTTTGGTTGACCCCTTCAGGTCAGACTACTAGTGTCCCATGAGGAATCTTGCTGGTTTCTTAGGGCTCATCATGCAAGGCCCCACATGACATGATGTCTTAGTCCTGCGAGGACAAGACATATTTGGGGGTGATGCTTGTACCAGATCCCTAAGGTCAGAAGTAAGCTTACAAGTCATATATACTAAGTATGAGGTAAGATGCATAAGTATTGATATGCTTATGTGTTTGTTGTGATGGTTATACTTGGCTATGGTATGATACATGCTTGAGGTATGTTTGATTTGGCACATGATTGAGATACATATTGGCTACATGGTTGATAGAGGTATATTCTTATACCTGGTTATGATATGATTGTTATGGTTCGACTTTGATATGTAGATGTATGGTTGAGGTATACACTTGATGTATGGTGGCATATGAATGAGGCACATGCTTTGGTTCTTTGAGGCTTTTCATTCATGGTACGGTATAGGTCTATACATGATTCATGCTATGGTATATGGTACTAGTTCTATATGTAGATGATGCTATGGAACATGATATGTGATGTTATGGTATCTACATTTGGCATATATTATGGTACATGATTGATGCATGTTATACTACATTTGTTGGTACATAATATATGCATGGCATGGTACATGTTTTGGTATAACAGGTTGATGGTACAGTGGCAGTGACAAGTCAGATACAATGACAAGTTGACATGCCACAAGTTGATTTGATAGAGGCAGTGACAGTGACAAAGAAAGTGACATGGTAGTGATAGTGACAGTGATAGTGACAGTGACAGTGACAATTGGTCTACATTTATATTTTAGGGCAGCAGGATGGGGAAAGGAAAGGGGGTTGTAGCCTCCTTCCGATTGGTGCTGGAGAACTAAGGGAGTTGGAGCTTCCTTTAGGTTGGAGCATGAGAATTAGGGGGTTGTATCCTCCTTCTAGTTGGATCCAAAGAATTTAGGGAGATGTAGCTTCCTTTAGGTTGGATCTTATAAATAGGGGGTCATAGTCACCTTCCAGTTGTAGTTGGAGAATTGGGAAGTTGGTGCTTCCAATGAATGTAATATTTGATATATAATAAATAATTGTGTGGTTTTCTCCCATTTGGGTTTCCACATAAATTATGGCATACCATGTATTTGATGTGATTTTGTTGATGTGATGTTGCTCATGTTTATATGCTTATGATATACTAATGATACATTGATGATATACTATTGATAAATCTGACATTTATATTTGTGGATAAAAGTGGTAAAAGTTCTCAAACTGATTCACCCCCCCTCTTAGTATTCCAACACCTTCTCCTATGAGAGCGTACATTCAATCATTGGAAAAGTATCACTGGCCTATTTGTAATGATGTTTCCCTTTTTTCATGGAAACAACCAGTAAGATAACACTCTTTCCCTTTTGCTACTAAAGCATTCCATAATTTGGAAAATACAAACATGTAATTATATCATTACTCAAGGAAACATAGTGCCAATTCTAGTCCCTCAAACTACTCTTGGTCAATGGACCTTATCCAAGGGAATGTTTTCCTAAATTTCCTCCCATTTTTAGTTGATCATACTATGCCATACCCATATAACTATTATTCACCTATGGATGTCATTTTAACCCATTGGTCTTCTAGAAATTCCTAAGAATTTTCCTTACTCCAAACTTTAAACCAAAATCTCATTAATCATTCTTCCTTACCCTCACAAGGTTCTATGTTATCCACAACATTAAAATTTTATTTATGTTGTCAAAATTTATGTTGATATCAAGCCATCATTATTTCAAATGCCTCATCAATAGACCATACTTTATATCCAACCTCAGGCTATACTAAATATTTATGTTTAATTTATTTTCATATTCCTTACATCATATTCTTTGTGCCAAGAAATTTACCCATGCCTACAGTATATATACATTCCAACTGCCAACTTTTGCATTCACATGCCTAGACATGATTTTAGGTTAATAGGTATCATTTTCTTAATACAGTCATGAGCTTATAAATTGCTCATATGCCCATATCACTTTACCTCTTTTGTGAAGGCTAGCTTCAATCCAAAGGAATCCTCTTTCTGTTGCTTAATTAGATTATCCCAGCTACATGTTTCATTCATTACATGTTAAGTAAAATTGACCTTACAATCTTTCCATTTGTCCTCCGATTATGAAGAATTACACATACATGGTCTGGTCTTTTATGTAAGTAACAATTGATACTGCCAAGGGTTATATTAATCCATATTTAATTCCTGTAACCATAAGGAATTTTCCCCTAAGGTTCTTATCCCTCATATAAAAAAACATCATAAATACCAGAGGCTCCAACTTCCCATGCTTAGAGGAAGCATTGAAATTACTAGTTAATTCATTCTTTGAACTTAAGCATCCCGTAACAATATGTTTCGATTTCAATCATTCACATTTAGTTTTTTTTTTTATCCTTAATGCTTGTCAACATATTCCCACTCATATAGGAGTAGTTATTAGTTTGACAAAGGAAACAATATAATCCTTTGTTGTAACTCAGTAATATTTTCCAACGTACAATTTCAACCTACACTCGTCCTTCTCAAGAAATCTTATGCAGATAATACACAATCTTTTAATGCAAGGAAACTCATTCTAACAGGATCATCTTAGCCTTAATATACAAGTATTTATGACTATTCTATGGCCCATCCAATTATAGTGTTTGAAATCTTCTCTGATACCACTTTTAAGACACCCAACCCCCTAAGTCCCCTTTTAAGGGATAGGGTATTAAATTTTCACTTTTCCTCGACCATCTCAAGCCTATTCCCAAGTGCACCATTTCCTACTAATCATCAAGAGATTTATAATGACTATCACCATGCTCAAAACTGAGCTCTTGATCAAAATGTATGGCCTTCTAAGTTTCTCAAGTTTTCTTTTGCCACAAGACACTCCATTTCCACGTGGCCCCAACCACTTATGTCACCCTACTTGGAGCTGACAAGGTACCTTCCACCTATTCCATTGGATTCTTGGTCTATCGGGTCCGTCAATTTGATGACTCATATTCGTTCAGGATTTCTCTTGTTGGAGTGCTCCCCCTCTAGAGTCCTATACCATTTTGACAGACATACTCTGACCATGAGTGACTTCGATGGATCAGACGGTCCTCAGAGTTAGTTAATCAATGACTCCAATCATGTTGGAGTCTTTAACTATGCGATGATTAGCACCTACCTCCCTCGCTGGAACCTCAGACACGTGGCAATGCCACAAACCACCATCTGAGTCTCTATTTCTACTATGTACCAACTTCCTAGCATGACATGTGGCATACATATTCCCACATAACTCTACCTCAAAATTCCAACTTACCATGACATGTGGCATGGTCTTTGTTTGACATGTGGCACCACCCACGTCAAGACACGTGGCTGACGTGGTGCTCAAAGTCCCTCCCTTTGGAGTTCACTCATTTTGGTAACTCATACTACTTCGAAAGTCCCACTTTGATGAATCTCCCTTCTACCAAATCTAACGGTCCTGGAATATTGATAATCAACGACTCTGATTCTGTTGGTGCCTCTAACTTGCACGATGATTAACACCCTTTTCTTCTAATTTTCGTACTCAATCATGTTGGTTCCATAATAGATCAATGGATATCATTTACCTGCATCCACCCTCCGACCAATGACCTATATCACTCCTCAGAGTACTCTCATCAGATTTTCCCCCCCACTAGGACCGCCATTCACTCCAATGAACTCCCTCCAAGAATGTTTGAGATCTATCGACTAATAGATCTGAGGCCTAGGATTTATAAACATATACCAATGATTCATACCAACTGGATCTCACTCATACCTTCCTACAAATTACAGGCTGACACGTGTCAACCACTGGGACAAGCTGACACTCCTCCTCAAAATGACATCACTATCCCTTTTAGCTTTGCTTAAGCATGACCCGACGTAACATCTGAGTTGACACCCAGGATTTGTGGTCCTACCCAACTCTACCACCTAGCTTCGATACATGGCACCAGACCATGTCACATTTCTCTACCTTAAAGAGCCAAATCACCTTGACACATGGCATGATCATCACCTGACACGTGGACCACCCACGTGGATTGTCACAGTGTACATTTCATCACTAATAACTCGACTTGTCCATCCAGGTGATGACACCTATCCTTCTTGAGACACACTAACTACCATGCTAGCACCTCCGTCACCCTAACATCACTCTCCTTGCCTATACTCACCAAGGGAACTAGTAGGACCATGATGAATCAATGACTATGACTACTCCACGTCCACCCTTCGATTGATGGTCTATATCTCCTCTCAGGGTTTCCTCCATTGGAGTATATCCATCTAAGGTCACTACGACTGTTGGCACAAGGGAAGACCCAGGGTTCAATGCTTCAACAATGAACCAAAAAAACCCTAACTACCAGCCCTTTCGACAACACTTGTGAAGCAGATGAAGTCTCACCCAAGGTAGAGGCAGGGGGTTGCAGGACTCAGGTGTCTACAACCAAGATGGGACACAGATCTGTGATTACAACACTTAATAGAACAATTAAACAACAATATGCATTAGTTCTTGAATCTCATTCACATCATAGACCAAACCCTTAATACAGATCAACGCAGTAACAATAAAGATCAAGTACTTCCCATCACTTAGCACATAGAATTAGATCAGATATAACATTCATTCACATCATTAAGCACTAATATGCACCATCAGATGCATTCATTATACATAACATCAACAACACTAAGAAAATAATCACATAAAAAACATCGCAAAAAGCATATCAAGACACAAGATATACGTGGTTCACCCCACTGTGGGGCTACGTCCACTAACTTCTTCTTCTTCTTTATTAGTCTTCAAGCTCCTTACACTCTTCTGCTCTTGTTCACAGAGCCACAGAGCCCAACTTCGCACTAGACAGGTGATCTATGCACAAAAAACTAGATCCACCTTCATCAAAATCAGGTCAAGGCACAAAGCCAACTCTTTGATAGCACAAAGCCTTACATAGTCTGTATGCACAAAGCACTTACAACTTCTTGCACTGAGCCAATATTAACCTACTATGCACTTAGCTACTAGTAGTTATGCACTAATCCTATTCTAGTACTTCTTACATCACTAGACACTTATTTATACATTTACAAAAAGGCCTAAACCATGGGTAAACCCATGGGCCGACATCCCATACCCGTTACATAAAACCTAAAAACCCTTTTTTGGGTCCACAAGTCCGCAAAACAAATGAGATCCCGCGATATCCACTCTGCCTAGGTGCTCCATCTTTGACCAGCCTATTTAAGTCCCAAAAGTGGTCAAACACGACCAATGTTTCCACAAAACTTGGTCAAGGGATAACAAGCCCCCAACACTCACCTGTGACTCATCCTGAGTCACTCAGATCTGGGCAAGGATGCTTCAAAGGCCTCGAGCTTAGCTCAAGCTAATTTGACTTGCTGCTTCACTAGAGCCTCCTACTTGGCGAAATCCTGAATTACTTTCTCTATAACATGCCCTTCCAGGTGTCGTTCTACCGTTGCAACTACTTGGTCTAGATACAAGCCTTGGCCTTCAATCTCTTTAAAAAGCACGCAGGATTCATCCTGTACCGACTGGAGTCTCTGTGTCACCTCCATGAATTTTTTCTAGATAACAGTAATCTACTGCTGGACTACACACTATTCCTATGATCTTTTCATCTTCTCGACTACAGTAAGAAACTTCATCTGCGCTTGCACAGTGGACGCCTGCTATTTCGCCTCTTGGAGATGTGCTTCCAATTTCCTTAGCTTCAGATCTTCTGCAAGGTGCTCATAGGTCTGCACACTTAGATCACTTAGTTTCTTACACTCTGAGATGAGTTTTCTACTTCTTTCTATTGCGTTCCTGGAAGCTTCCTCCCTTTGGTTGCATACTTCTTGCAGAGTGATCGACACTGCTTGGATCTCTAGCTCCATTACCCTTGCTTGAAGCTCTTGAATGGCCTCAGTGATATTCCCCACTTGTATCTTGGCTAAATCTTCTTCCTCCTGCACCAATCCTGGCATAGAGAAAATTTCTTTAGTTACTGCGTCTTTGATCGCAATCTGCTCTGCGAGTAGTTGGTATTTTTCTTCCTGTATCTTCGCATTTTTCTTCTCGAACTTCACCTGAATTTCATTTTTCTCCTTCTGCGCAACTCGAACTTGCTCTAGGATCTCCTCCTTTTCTTTCTTCAAGGACTCAATGGCCTCCTCCTTTTCTTCTTGGACTCGATGAAGTCGATCCTCTATTGCATCTGCTAATGTTCATAATTGGGTGGGCTCATCCCCCAATTCTACAATTTCCGCTAAAGAAGGTGCAGTAGGTACTGTGCGACTCGAATGGATAGCTTGTTGTATGTCCTTGAGCTCCTTCTATATTCTGTCATACAATGTTTCTTGCTTCAATTCATGTCTCTGCAAGATATCCTCTGAGGCGTCCTCCATGGATGCGATGATGAGATCGACATCGTCCACTATGAGCACATTATTTGACTGGGGTTTATTGGCTGGGGTCTTCTTTCTTGCTGAGGGTTTCTGCGGAGAAACCTTCCTTTTATTTGATGTTTCAGCCCTTGTAGGGGGATCCTTCGGTGGTGTAACTTTGAATTTGTCTTGCATTTCTCCTTCTTCCCCTCCTTCTTCTTGGTTCACTTCATCTCCTCCTCCTCTTGCAGGTGAGGTAGGCCTACTCTCCTCTGAGCCGCTGCCCTGCTCATTGGTTTCTATGTTCTGCTCTTCCTCCTTTTTCTTCTTTTTCTTCGTGCTGGCCTGTCAATCATGTTCAACCCGAGTGACCAATGGACTTCCTATGATGTCAGTGTCAGAGAGTTCTACATCTTGCACCAGTACAAGGAACTCTGTTGGCCATTCTTTGGTGATCTCCTCCCTGTCTTCGTTGGTCATCCTGTAATAGGACTGCAACTCCTCCTTACTTTCATCCCTGCACAAAGTGATGTATATAAAGTGTTGATTTGCGCAAAACTTTGCTAGCAGCCTGTACTGATGCAAAGTGTTAGGTGTCATTCGTGGGAATTCTTCAATGGCACACTTCAGTTGTATTTAGTAAGAATGGAACACTGCATTCGACTTCCACTGCTTTTCCATGTCATTTCTATACCACAAGGTGGAGAACCTTGCGGCCAACAACTCTAATGGCTCAACTTCTGGAAAGGCTTCTCCTTCCGACATTTTCCAAGTGACAAATGTGATCAATATCAGTAGCCAACTAAAATTAAACTCATATCCCTGATCTTGCGCTTCACAATAGTCCTTCTCCAAGTCGTTGACGAGGTAGCTCACCAAGTTCATTTGCATTCCTTCAACGCACTTCCCTGTGAGGTCTACTACAAATCCAGTGACCTGCGTTGGATGGTTCTTTCTGACGATCTTACCAGCTATAAGCGAAAAAGCTGGGAACACTGCGCCATCTTGGATGGAGCCTACCTTGTATCCTCGTTTTCCCTTCTCTACATCACCATGGGATTCCTTTATGCATTGTGCTAGGGTGTGATCTGAAGTATTCCCTTGGTATAAATGGTGAGGGTTTGGTCCTTGCATGATCAGTCCTGTGATGAGGTGGATCAATGCTAGATCCACAGTGACGCGCATGTTGAGCCAAATATACCCTCCATGTTAGCACGACAGGAGGATTTTAATGCAAGCGTTAACCTCTTGATGTCGAACGAAGTGGGGGATATTAATTACATTCAAGATTGTTGATTGCGCGAGCTCCTTTATCCATGGCTGGGAGACTATGCACAACTTCTTCCTAGTTGTCTTCATCAAATACCTATATGGTGTGAGCATCGCATAGTTCTTCCTATCTTCGAGGTTGAATTCGATGTTCTTCAGCGCTAGGATATGTCCTAACTGGGGTCCAACTACATGTATCCCCTTTGGGATGTACGTAATGATCAGTGTGTATTTTAAATCCCATGGGATACTTTCATGGTTAGCCATGCCAACCAGAGGCGGGATGTAGTCTGACAAGACCGACGGGTTCTACTTCAAGTTAGCCAGATCGTCACAGTGTTTTCTTTGCTTCTTAGCAGTGCAACCAGAACATCGTCCAGTCGATGGGGATGCTTGGAATTTTCCAGTCGACGATGTCTGTATTCCCACAGACATGATTCTCTCAGTCATGAGGTCTACAAGTATCTCTTCCACAGACTTTTCTAGCTCACTATGTTCACCCAACATTCACACTTGTAATAAAATAAATTGGGTAGGCGAACGAACAAGAAAGATACTCAAATGGATGGAAAGGTATAGAAATCACAGTGCGATATGAAATCGATTCTCTGTAAGCTCAGATATCTCGGTTTTCAAAAAGTGGTCCCGACATAGCGTCCGATGGGTTAAATAAGAAATTTCATAACATATTCCTCCAATGGGTAGGAATGCCTCAATCAATACGAATCTGTTCGTTATGGTGTAGTCTCAACTGTCCAACGACGATGTTTCTGGCAATAAATACGCTTCTATCCATTCCAGAGCGCCATTCTAACGGTCGAGGCACCTCCAACGGTCATATAGCTTCATTGTGGCGAAGTCCCATTCTGCGTTGTTCTGCTATTCCGACGAAGTTCGAGTTCTACATATCTTGCTCCTGCGAATTATTTTATGGAATTTCTCATAGTTTTTCTAACTTGGATTTCTTCTTACTAAGCTTCCTTGCCTTCTTTCCCATGATCTTATTCTCTGGATTCATCTTTCCATTCTTATTCTTATCTTTTCTTAGCATGGTAACTTCACACTACAAATGTTGTTTCAAAGGGTTCAAAGGTAATACCTCTTTTCTTACTAGGTCCTGGGTGGACATACTTTCTTCTTGCATGGATAGTCCTTCAAACCTTCCTGCGCTCTTTCAAAGTTGGCAGCTACTTCTCTTTCATTCTGTTGCTTTGACTCAAATTTTTGTTCTTCTATTAGTCGATCTATTCTTCGAGCTATGAAATCCCTTAGTTATTTCTTTTTATTTTCTGTGGCTTCCTCCTCTGCTTTCCTTATGATTTGATCCTTCTCAATCCAAGTCTTTCCTAGTAAAAGTGGAAAAGGGGCGTTGTTCTCAATAAACCTAATAAATTCAAAATCCTCTTTTGTTGATATCTCATGATCAATCATAGGTATATTAGTAACTCTTCCACATAGGGTTATCATATTTCCTTTAATCAAGCCTATCCTTCCCAATGAAGGTATCATAGCAGGCTTCCCCAAAATTTCCCAAGTGATTTCTGGTATAATATTCACATGTGTTTCTTCATCCAATACACAACCTATGTCAAAGTATTATATTCTTGTAACTATGTGCTGTTTTTCTTCCAGGATCTCTGGTAAACTGATGTCTCTGTGACCATCCATTTCTTCTTTTAGCTATATTAACATAGCCTCTAAATCTTTTTATGTATGGATCTGTAACATATCCTTAGTCTCTTGAACTTCTTTATAGTTTTCTTGTCTCTTGTTCATCTTTTCAACTTTAGCAATCATCCTAGGGCAATCTTTAACCTCATGACCAATAGCTTTACAACAAAGACAATTAGGACCTACACTTGGGAATTATTTAGCAAGATGTCCCAATCTTCTGCAATTATAACACAGTGTCAATCCTCTCTTTCTTTTAAATGAGCCCCAGTCTTTCTAGTACTGCGCACTGGGATCACATTGCTGTACCTGTAATTTGCAAAAAATCTTTCTAGGTTCCTGCATCCACTTATTAGTCTGAAAATTATTTCTATGCATAGGAATGCCATATTTTTCTCTATTTCTATCAAATTTATTCAGATCAACTCTTTCTTCTAACTATGCCCTAGCTTTCAGACTAGAACAAAATCTTTCAAACATACATAGATTCATACTTTCAAACAAAATTTTTCCACTTATCTTACCTTCACCAGAGCACAAAGCTTTAAGATCTTACCTCTTTATTTCAGATCCTCTTTCTTTCCTTAGCATAGATATTTACAAGTCAAGTAAAATACTGCACACTACAACAACAGATCTACGCACAAAGATTTCTCTTTTCTTTAGTTCCCAACAATCACAGTTTTAGGTCCCGATAATGGAACCTTTTTTTGGCATAGGGGAAGACCCAAGGTTCAACGCTTCAACAATGCACCAAAAAAACCCTAACTACCGACCCTTTCGTCAACACCTGCGAAGCAAATGAAGTCTCACTCGAGGTATAGTCAGGGGGGGTTGCAGGACTCAGGTGTCTAAAACCAAGCTGAGATACATATATGTGATCACAACACTTAATAGAATACTTAAACAACAATATGCATTAGTTATTGAATCTCATTCACATTGCAGATCAAACCCTTAATACAGATCAACGCAGTAACAATAAAGATCAAGTACTTCCCATCATTTAGCACATAGAATTAGATCAGATCTAGCATTCATTCACATGATTAAGCACTAATATACACCATCATATGCATTCATTATACATAACATCAACAACACTAAGCAAATAATCACATAAACAACATCGCACAAATCATATCAAGACATAGGATATATGTGGTTCACCCCAGTGTGGGGCTATGCCCACCAACTTCTTCTTCTTCTTTATTAGTATTCAAGCTACTTACATTCTTCTTCTCCTGTGCATAGAGCCACAGATCCCAACTTTGCATTGGACAGGTGATTTGCGCACAACACACTAGATCCACCTTCCTCAAAATTAGGTCAAGGCACAAAGCCGACTCCTTGATAGCACTAAGCCTTACACATTTTATCTACACAAAGCACTTACAACTTCTTGCATTGAGCCAATATTAACCTACTATGCACTTAACCACTAGTAGTTATGCACTAAGCCAATTCTAGTACTTCTTACATCGATAGCTACTTATTTATACATTTACACAAAGGCCTAAAGCATGGGTAAACCCATGGGTCGACATCCCATATGCGTTACATAAATCCTAAAAACCCTTTGCTGGGTCCAAAATCCTGAAAAACAAGTGAGATCCCGTGATCTTCACTCCACTTGAGCGCTCCATCTTCGACCAGCCTGTCGAAGTCCCAAAATTGGTCAAACACGACCAATATTTCCACAAAACTTGGTCAAGGGCCAACAACGACCATCGAAATTGGATGGTACATGTAGCAATGGATCCAAAGGTCTTCAACCACTCGATCCAATAGTCTGGATCTATTCGAGGTATATAAGTACATGATAGTTAATGCATTCTAGGTTCTTCTTTCCTCAAATCATGGACTAATATGTGTCTTCCTCTAAGGCATGCTCGTCGCTGCATTGGCACCTTTGGACACATGGAATAATTTCAAATGTCCACCTATCACATCAAGCAACATCAGGACTCACACTAATCGGTGTCTCAAATATCCAATTAGCCTTGACATGTGGCTCGACACCCACATGAAGTTAGGATCGTCCCATGGTTTGATGTGTGGACTGACATGGATACACATGTCCTCACAGGGTGCCGGGGCTTATCCATATAGGTGTTGACACCCGGCCACTGTGAAGTGGTTGGGTGATGTCACTCTTCTCCCTGTTACTCACCAAGGGTTTGGTGGAATTTCACGACAATTCAACGGTTGAGGTTGCGTCAAGCCCACTCCTGATCAATGGTCTACGATTGATCTTGGAGTCCCCTTTGTTGGAGTTGCACCACAACCCATTATTGATTTATTTTGATGACTCATTCCCCGACCAACGATCAAGAGTTTCCCTGGCTCCGACCCACCGAAGAACCAACGACTCTTATGGGAGCATAGCCTCTTCTATCAGATTCATACACAATCCTTCTCCTTGGTACTCTGACTACATCACCCTTAGATGAAGGGACATGATCACATCACTACGCTGATTCAATGACGATGACTCTATCAGGATTTATGCATTTTAACAGTTTGAATCTAGACTTAGCAATTTTCAAGGGTCCTTCTAAGTGTTTCCTTACTCTTACTAAGCCTTCAAGAGCTCTCTCCTTTCCCTGAAAACCACTAAGTCTCTTCCTTTTTCCACTTAGGTGGAGATTTGTGTTCCACTTACCATCTATGACAAGTTAGGGGATTCCACTAAAAGATTAAGGATATCTGAATTATTTAGGGACCTTCTATAGGCATTGAGACCTTCCAATTCCTATCTTAGGGTACTACCTATTCCTTCTAGTTAAGGTTAATGTCCTACAACCTTCCAAGGATTTGGAGTCCTTTCTTTCTCCGAATTCCTAGGAGATAACTCAGACTTAATAGCCTTCATTTAGCCTCCTTCGAGCCATTATTGAGGGTAAGTTATCATGCTACAACGATTCTCAACCCACAACACACACATGAATTAAACATACAATCTTGAGGGATTCTCAATGGAATAACATCAAAACTCATAAATTAAGCACAACTATTTATGATTACAAACACAACAACCAACCATATATTTCAGTTCATTTAGACAGGGAACAAAATTACTTATCCATTTCAATTGATAACCAACCAAATGATGGTGGCTGTTCACCTTTCCTCCCAACCATAGGATCATACATGCTTGGACTCTTTTCTCTAGCCAAAGCCATGATACCACCAAGAAATTTGCTCAGGTTTTCCTTTTCTGAAAGTTTAGAACACCCATTTTTTTTTCTGAGACCTACGTCTCTCTCTTTATCTGCCATATGTGTGTTCTATCCTTTCCTATCTCTAATATGCACGTATTTATCTCCTGTTTCCTCTTTCATGCACCCCCATGAAGGTTCTCGATATGCTCTGCTTCCTTATGTCAGAAGGAACCCGTGGGTTAAATTGGGCCACAGACTTGGTACCCTATTGTACCTTTGGCTGGAAGCCTCTGCTATCCTAGCCAGATTTCCCCATCCCTGTATTCATTTAGGGTGGTTGGTTTCTCAACCACAAATCCTACCTCATTAAATGATTTTTCTTGAAATCATGATTGAGGGAATTAACTTGTTATTTTCCAAATCAACTATTTCAGCAAGGAGGATTGGGTCATCTAAGCATGATGAACCCCTCTCTAGTTTTCCTAACTCTTTCCCTTAGTGGTATCATGGCCAATACTTTTAAGGCTTCACCCCATTTTCAGTTGGTTGGCATTTTCAATCAAATAATATAATTACATTTAAAAACTGGGGGAAACAAGGGTATTACAATGATCCAAAAATGGATAGAACCTATACAACACTTGATTTGAAAATATCACTAAGTTCAACACCACTTTCTTATTCAAAGATATTTTATTAACAATGATTATAGCATGGTAGTGATTTATCTTACTCAAGAAAACACTTTAACTAATGATCATAACTTGCATAATCCATCTTACATAAGAAAATGCAGAATCACTTTATTAATGCTCAAATGATTCAAGTACAATAAAAGGAGTTTACAATACAGGTGCTAAAGATGCCTTTCAAATATGATGCTCTGAAGCAGAAAAGGGACATCACCCTTGCATTCCTCTTGAAAAACTAAGAAGTTTGAGTATAATTTGGCTATAATTTGCTTACAGTGCTCTAGAATCCCCTTGGAACCCAAAATATTACAATAATTTTTTTTTCTTTACTCTAATGCAGAAACATAGTGCATCGTTGATTTCCTGCAAAACATTGTGCAAAATTAATATAAAATACTTGAAGTTCCACCAAGGTACCATTTGGAACACTTTATAGTGTAGCCTCATAGGCCTTGTACCCTTGGCATGCATTACGAGACTAAAACTTTGAATTAAAATTGTGTGAAACAAAAAAACATTGTGTGTCTTCTGCCTTGGGGTGTGTTCCATTAAATAGGCTGCCCCTCTTAACCAAATTCTGTAACTTCTGGTTGGCATTAATTGCAAGTTGTTTGGGTTTTGTAACCAAACCCCAAGTGTAGGGGAGTTGGTTAAAAATATTGGCACACAAAGTGGAGGTCGGAGGTTCCATTCCCCATGACCTTTTTGAAATTAGTTATAACATATAACTACATGTTATTTAAAACATATATAAGTGTAACTCACCATGCACTTTTTTGTGATAGATCCCCATGCTATGGTGTTGGTTATATTGCATGCAACATGATCAAGGTCCAAGGGTTGAGGGCTTGGGCCCTTGGTCCTTTGGCCACCCATATGAAACTTTGTTTAAACTTAATTGTATATTAGAGTACATACTTGTCAAGTGAAAATGCGGTGGCATGTTGGTAAAGTTGTCTATGTGAAGGTGTAGAGGCTAGGGAGGTCACGGGGTCGATTCCCCTAGACTCCATAAATTTTACATCACATTAACCATTATTGTCCAATGAGGGGTCACCTCGTGGTGACCTCTCATTGGCTCTTCCAATGCCACATGTCGACATTTGATTGAACCAATTGTCTTCCACTTGTTAATCTACCATTCGTTCACTTGGAGGTATGACTACCAACTCAACTGTTACCACATCACTTGTATGATGCTATGTGTCACTTTGGAGCTCCCACTTTTCAACCTTTGAGCCTACCATGTGTTTCTCTATGAGATTTCCACGTGTCTCTTCAGGGTTTACTTTTATCGTGGTTGACCTAAACTTTTACCAACCATAACGTTTGCATACAAAATCTGTTTGACTTGTCATTTGTGTCGTTGGAAAGATGACGACGAGCTCTTCAAAATGTTGTCATTTTATTGAAATTTTGAGACGATCAAATTTTGATCTTTTTTTACCCTTTCTGGATCCCTATGAGTGTTCCAGATCCTCTTGGACCTCTGTGAGTGTTCCTGGATCCTCTTGGATCATTCCTCCCCACTGGGAAGATTTTGTACCACCAAATGATTTTCATTCGGACATTAAATGAGAGAGATGCCTATGCACTTGACCTATGTCTCTTCCCCATGCTTGGACCACTTGAGTCATTACAATTAGTTGAATAACATAGATGAAGGCTACAATAATGATGCTAACATAATAAATCATTTCGAGACTTCCATATCTATCTGCATTCATTTTTTCCACTACCGGCCATGCACAAAATATCAACCATAGTAACGAACATATAGATGCTACTAACAATATATTAACAACATTCCTTTTCTTTCTAGCAAAATCCTTGTCACTTATCAGCTTCAGAAACATTCCATGCAAGTGATCTTCATGTGGAAAATTTGGGGAATTCTGAAACAATTCATGACTAGGAGATAACTTGACTATTTCATTATTATATTCCAAATCATATCCTTCACTTTATTTTGCAGACATCATAGACAAATTCTTGCTTGCATTCACAACACCTACAACTATGATTCATGTCTCGTCACCCGATTCGGATCCCAAATCTTGTTGGATTGTGACAACAAACTTTTGTTTTCCTTTGCCTCCATTTTTTTTAGGCCTTAATTCATGATGCAACTTCCAACAATGATCTTCATCATGTCCTCTTTTCTTGCAATGAGTACATGTGAGTTTTGTTTCTTCCTTCTTTATTGTAGCTACATGTTTCTCTTTTCCCTTATTTTGAGAAAACTCCTTGGATGAACCATCTTTAGCATCCTCTCCCTTGGACTCAAGATGCATAGCTTGAAAACATATCAAAATTAGTGGGATTTAACAAAAGACAAGTATGACGAATGTAACTATGCAAAGCACCAATGTATTTCAGAGGGGTTTCTATAGAATGTAATGGAATATTTAAAGCCAATCATTTCTTCCTAAACTCCTCAGTAAAATCCTGCACACCCTATCCTTTTCCTTTTCTCATATATTTCCATTCCATAATTTCCTTTTGTTTATATTCCAAAGGATAAAATTGTTACCTTGATGCAACTTTAAATTCTGACCAAGAAGACATGTAACATCCCCAGTTTAATTAATGCTTATGTGGATGTAATGTGTGGCTACATCCAAGTGTTGTAATATGCGAATTTTATTTCAATGCTTTAATAATAAAATTTTATGCAAGCTCCTAAGGCGACATGGACAAGAGATGGGGGATGCATTAATCCACAAGAGAGGGGAGTGTCTAGGATAATGGACAAGAGGGGTCCAAGGGAGAAATACCCATGTATATTAATTTAACCCATTTTCCTAAACTTGCTAATCGTATATGAACCTTCTGATTTCTGGTTGAGTGTTCCCAAAGATAATCATTGAATACATGTAAGAGGTTGGTTGTGAGTGGTCACATCCCAGAGTTATTGGGCACATGGGGGTTGAGTACAATCAGCTTGGGAAAGAGTGTGAGTCAAGAAAGGAAATCCACAATAGAGGAAACTTGTATGGGATGGGACAACAAGTTTTAGTTAGCCAAATTTGTGCATGAGAGGAAGGAGAGTGAAAGAAGGAGAGATTGGAGCTGGTGCAACCATGGGGGGTGAATTATAGAGAAAGATGGAGCATAATTGGAGTGAATTGGAGCTGGAGAATTGAAGAGATAGTTTGTTAGTCCTGAAGAGTGAACTCTTGTGTGATTTGTGCTAAGAAAATAAGTGTTTGTTTATAGTTTTCATAGTAGCAAGTTCCCTTGAGTTCCTAGTTGAGAGATTCCTAGCTACCGGTGCCAGAGAGACCTTGATAAATGAATGGCACATTCCTTGGGTTATCCATGATAAAGGGATGGTGTATCCCTTGGTTTAACCCTAATAAATGGATGGTACATCCCTTATGTTATCCATGATAAATGGATGGTTCATTCCTGATAAATGAATGGTGCATTCCTTGGGTTGGGAAGGTTAGGAGGAAGAGATCTAGTAGAAAAATTGGGATAGTTGTAGGATAATATCAATTGGGTTATGAGTTTTATGAGCTGCGAGTGGACTGTGAGAGACCACCCTCTTTTTTGGATTACTATCCACAACTCACGGGTGACTGGATGTTGAGACTTGGAATAGTCAGTCTATGGTTGGGTGGGATGTCCGTCCCAAGCATCTGGTTTCACAATTCTTGTTTAAACATAAGTGTTTTATCTTGTAATGATTTATTTACAAGTGTTATTGTTGTGCATGAACTTTGCGCACATGAGAATGAATTATATGCTGTTGTATTGAGCAGTTTAGCTACATTTCATGTTGATTGTTAACATTCTTTAGATGCATCTATTTTATGGTTATAGACAATAGCTAAATCTATTTTAAATTTGTAGTTGTAAGCTACAGGAAATCGACTAACAATAAAATAATTTTAGTTAGAAGTTTCATTTTTATGTGTAGTCCACACCATAATTTCCCTTGGTTAGGTTGGGAACATTACATTATGGTATCATAGCTGTAAATTGATATATTTTTGAGTGGCATGGCCTAGCCTGGGTGGATGGGTATGTTACAAAGTGGTATCAAAGCCCAGTTTTCAACACTAAGCCTGGATGGGCCGAGTTAGCAGAATGGTGAAGTGGAAATTCACAGAGAATTAATTCTGGATTATGTATGCAACTTTTTTATTTAAATTACTATACTAAAATTGAGAGATATTTCATGGGTAATGTGAATAATTGAGCCTCTTTGGAAAATTTGAACATAAGCAATTCAAAAAAAATTAAGTATTCTTATGTACGATGATGTAGGTATGACGTGGAGGGAATGTGTCAGATGACATGGCAGAATAAATATGTGTACTTCCATGGTGGAAGGTACATGTTGGATGAGATGACAGTTGACAGGTGATGTGGAGCCATGTGGTCGATCAAATGTAAGTCCCATGAAACTATGGTAAGATCTTGGAATTTGTCTAAGTGTTAAGCTATCATGAGTTACCATGAGTCTGCGTAGATGGAAAAATGGTTAAGTGTTGAGACTTCTCGGATGGACTTATGAAAGGAAGGTTCCAAGATTATGAGTCCATGAGTCTGCATAGATGGAAAAATGGTTGAGTGTTGAAACTTCTTAGACAAACTTATGAAATGAAGGTTACAAGATTATGAGTTCGTGAGTTCATGAGTTCACGAAGAAAAATAAGATAAGTGTTGATGGCGAGTTCATGGAAGATATGAATATAGGCTATGAGTCTGCGAGTCTGACACCTGTGAGCCCGTGAGTATAGTAAGTAATCTAAGTAAAAGTAAAAATTGAGTGCGACGGAACTAGGGCCTGCAAATTGGAGCAAACGATTAGCCATTAGAATTTTTTTCAAAAATAAATGCATTTAAGGAATCCTTCTTGAGAGTAATTCATTAATATTATTCATAATTTAAAATGAAGAAGGACCTGTAATCTAATTGATAAATATTTTGCAATATGCTTAATTCTAACAACAATTATTACATGCACATTCTTACATAATTAAAGATATATAAAAGCATACTTTAGTTCATACATGAGAAATAGAGACACGGAGGATGCTCAAGGGATTTACAACCATGAAGAAGAAATTGGAGGTCTCCATACCAGCATAGGTAATGCTGAGACTGAGTCTAATGTGAAAAGAGATAGGAAGGGGACTGTAACTATGAGAAGCCTGCAAAAAGAAGTGTAGAGCTTTAGGGCTGATAATGAGATGACCATGAAGGCTCAAGAAGAGATACTTCAAAGACTAAATATGATACAGAAGCAAGTTAACAAGGAATCTGGCACCAAACAAGAATCTAGTGCTAGAGAAGTATTAACATCAAGATCCCATAGCAAAAGAGATGATCATGGGAATGATAGGAAGTCAAGAAGCATGAGTAGATGCCACCATTCTCTGAGGAATTTCACCAGAAGAACTCATGCAAGTTCAGGTCCAGGGAGCTTCCCAAGTGTGTCTCCTATTTGGAGGCAAAGGAGAATACTTTAGGCAGACATCGTACAAGGTGAACTCAAGAATATTAAGCTACTAACTTTCAATGGTGAGAAAAATAAAGGAGATGATGTTGAGGCTTGGCTATTGGAAATGAAGAAATATTTCCAGCTACATGATTACCCATCCTAGGTAGAAGCTAGATTTCCACCGACCACTTGCAAGGGAAGGAAACCATGTGGTGGGATAAACTTAAGCAAGCTAAGAAACTCGATGAGAAAAGAATCTCATGGAGGTAGTTCAAGGGATATTTCCAAGAAAAATATTGTTAAGCTCTAAATAGTGGCTCATTACCCCTTAATTGGGGAATATTACATTAGTAATGTTATTTTATTTATGTCAGCTTTAGTCCATTAGTTGTAATTATACCTCCTAGTCTCCTATCTATACCAAGGAGACATTTTCATTTGGAATCATCTTTTAATTGGACATTTATGTGGGGTATAAGGAGGTTTCCCCATCGTAGAGGCTTATTACCTAAAATTATCTCTTTTTCAAGGTGTTGAGTACTTATTCTAAGGTTTTTCTATGCTATATTGATATTTGGTTCTTAACATATGGTATCAGAACTCAAGGTCTTGGGGTTTTGCTGCTACATATGAGACACCTTGGAATTTTCGCAATAAATTTTTTTCTACAATGTTTCAGAAGAAACTTATTGGAGGATATTTAGTAGACGGATCAAGGTATGTTGGGTTAAAATTTCAGCTCCCGAGGCCTTATACTTTCGGAGATACAACTTGTGTAAGATAGGGTTCTGAAATCATCCTGAATTGAGTCATTGCAAAATTTTCTCTATAAATTTTTTTCTGTAACGCTTCAGACCCTGAAATATAGAGGCTATTCATAGAAATTAGTATGGTATTTATGGTAAATTTTTATCTTTTGGGTCATCTTACATTTTTATATAAACCCCGTGGAAGATAGGGTATCTGACTAGTCCTATTGACTAGTCTCAAGCAGGTGTTCCAGGTAAAACAATCATAACTTCTTCCTAGAGTATCCAAATTAAGTGAGACTGGTTGCATTGGATAGTGGACAGTTTGTAGTATTTCTGGTACTATTTTAAATTTTTTATATCAATTATGTTGTGTGGGGCATGCTATACAAGTTACATCTCATGGAAAGGCCAAAAATCAGCAAGTTGTGGAGAAGTTACCGTAAATTCCACTTGGCACATCCAATTTTGATTAGACCTTTGGAATTGCAGAGAATAAATATTAGAGAACTTCAAAAAAGAAAATTTCATACCCATACGGGCCAAAATTTTGGATATACAATAAAAGGAATATTGTCTAGCAGAATCACCTCAAAATCAAGGTTTAAAGTGATACTTGGACAACATGCCACCAAAAAAGAGAACTTCTACACCAAATAAGCCTCCAGACAATCCTACTTGGACTCTTGATGAAGGTGAAGAAATGCGTAGGGACATATATGATTTACAAAAGATGACAGTAACAAAATATGAACTACAAGAGATGATGGATTCAATAAATACTAAGATGAATGGTTTAAAAGGGGAAATCATGGAAGGATTGAAAAAATTCCTAATAGAGAGGACACCTGAAAGTCAAAATGTATCCCATGAAATTCATGATGAGGACACAAGCAAGATGAATCAATAATGGAGAAACCCTAACTTTGGGTTGAAGACCAACCACTTTCCTAAGATTGATATGAGGAAGTTTGATGGAAATGACCCAATCACATGGATACTTTAGTGGAGCAATTCTTTGATCTACATAATGTGCCACATACACAAAAGGTATGTATTGCTTCTTTTTATTTAGAACCCAATCAATTTGTGTGGTATCGATGGCTTTGTTCTCGCAAATCACTTGTCACTTGGACAATTTTCATGGAAGAAATGATAGAACACTATGAGGATACAAGGAACAATACCTTCTTTAGCCAATTGATAAATCTCAAGAAAAAGGGTTCAGTTACAGAGCACATTGAAAAATTCCAAAGATTGAATATAAAGGCAATAGATATTCCAGATGAGCACTTGACTGATGTATTCATAGGAACTTTAAGGGATAACATTCAACAAGAGGTTCTTCTTTGGGAAGCCAAATCATTGGAGAATGCATTTAGGGTTGCAAGAAATGTTGAAAGTAAAAATATGGCTATGGCTACTAGAATGACCACTCCTAACATCTATTGAGAGAATAATGTTACTTCTTCTAAAAAACCTCAACAATTGGAGGAAAGAAAAACAAAAGGTTTATGCTTTAATTGTGACAACAAGTACAGTAAGGGACATAAGTGTGGTGAGAAGAAATTATTCTACATAGATTGTGAAGAGGAAGAAGAACAAGAACAAGAAGCATCTCAAGATGAAAATGTAGGAGTGGTTTCTTCTGAAGAGTTGACTCCCACGATATCATGTAATACATTGGATGGAATTAAAACTTCTCAAACTCTCAAGATCAAAGGATATATTAAAAAGAAAAAGGTAACAGCCCTAATTGATTCTGGTAGTACTCATAATTTCATTCATTATAAATTAGCCAAAGCTCTCAATTGATTTGTATATCCAACACCAGAGTTTCAAGTAATGATTGCAGATGGACGAATTATCAATTTCTCAGGAAAATGCAATAAGATCAATCTTACTATGGGGGAATATGTAATGAATGTCCAATGATTTTTATACCCATGGGTGGTGTTGATGTCAT
>JASDQU011441335.1:705-14520 GCA_032191745.1 Picea mariana
CATAAATATATATCAAATAAAATCTTAAAAAAAAAAATTCTTAAAAAACATAGTAGTGAGAATTTTAGTTAAAAAGGACATATTGCAGCATCTTGATATGTAATTACTAATTACTTGTAATTTCATGGCACACTACATCAACTTTGGCAATTCCGAAAAAGTCTTTATATGTTTAAAATCGCCGTAGGGGATTCAAAGTACACAGATCGAAGTTAGCTAATATTTTGAGCATAATTTTGGTGGGTCTAATTTTTAGGTTGAAAGTTAATGGGTACATTTAATGATCTTTTAATCATAAATTCCAATTATATGGTTATCAATTGAAGATGTTGGCATATTCTCATAAATGAAATCTCATGTTCATAACTTTCTAGCATTTTTGAATGTATGGTTATCAATTGAAGATGTTGCATATTCTCATAAATGAGATTTCATGTTCATAACTTTTTAGCATTTTTGAATGCATCGGTTAACCTATTTACTTTTTAACATTTACTTAATATGATTAAGAAATTATTGTGTGACCATCTAATTGCCCATATTGGGAAGCCATTTCATATTCTCCATGAAAATTGTGACCAGCTTAATGAATTTTGTCGTTTCAAGGAAATGGTAAAGACCGTAATGAATTCCACACTGCAGTCGAATAAATACAAGTGGAGAACGTAATGAATTCTTTGATAAATGAATTCCACAGTGCCCGATGATAGAAAGTATCGGGGTGGCAAAAAGAGTCATGTTGCATACATAGCGAAGGCAAACATTTCTATCTACATGAATTTTCTGTGGGCAGAATAGAATTAAGTTACAACGATTTTAATTTAATGCAGTAGGTGTACAATTTATAAGTGGAGTTTAAATGGGCACCCTTTTTAGTTGAGCAAGGGAGCATAGAGTTACAGAATCAGAAAGAATAGTATCTCCAATCATGACCCCTCTGGGATGCAGAATATACATCTTATCGCCATTCTTGTACTGCCGGTGATAAGCCGCAGGAAGGTGAGGATGACGTCAAGTCATCATGCCCCTTACGCCCTAGGCGACACACGTGCTACAATGATCGGGCCATTCACGGGCTAGCTGTCCCTACAGTTTTTTTCTCGGGATCAATATCGGCAATGCAGTTCATCCAGCGATAAACTCTATATTAAAGGAAGAGGAAGTATGTAGAGCTGTGTTCGGGGGGAGTTATTGTCTATCGTTGGCCTCTATGGTAGAATCAGTCGGGGAGGCCTGAGAGGAAATACTTAGGCGATTTTTTGTTCAATAAATTTTTAAACAATGTCTCAGAATTCACTTAACCTCATGAAACATTAGGTTTTAATATTTTCATCAAATTTGGAATGAATTAAGATTTAACAGTAAGATGTTTATTGTCTCAGAATATTTATCCTTTTCCTTTCCTCTTTAACAAAGAGAAGTATACATCAATCCATACCATGTGATTTGTTATGAACTATGTTAGAGTATATATTTCTCTGTGTTTCATTAAGAGACAAAAAAAAATACCATGGGTTTTGAATTTTCTTTTCTCATTAGTAGGTTAAAGATTAAAGATTGTCTAGAGTCTCCAAATATTCGCAGCTCAACTAATAGTATATTTGTAATAGAGAAAACTTCTTTCAAGAAGGAAACTACCTTCACCCTCGGTTGGATCCATTGGTTTCCTTCGAAAAAGGGTTGACAACATGGGGGAATTGGATAGATCACAATCTCAATGCTACAAAAACAAGAGTGTTCTTTCGTGGATTCTCTCCCACACATTCGAGGTAATATGAACAATGATGTGTTTCCATTCCTCAATTTAAGGCTTGTATTCATGTTGATGTACACTTTTCAAAATTCTGTTTGTCACAAATGTCGTAATGTAGTTCACAACAGTGGAATAAGACGGACACCCATCTGTGTAATTTTGAGATTGAGCCCATCTTGGACGAGTCCTTCATGAAAACTTATCTTGAAAGAATTAAAACGATGGACAAGGTGCTCGACTGCATAAAATTTCTTGTCTCTCTCCTGAACATAACGAGGTTGTCGGATGCACATTCATATGTGTATACTCTCAGAAAGATGAAGAAGCCAATGCAAGAGCAGTGCAACCATCCCAACCAATATGGATATTGCAGTCACTGGTGCTTGTCTGGTTTACTTGATATTTGGAACGAGTTGCTATATGTGAGATTGGTCTTGAAGGGTTACATCCATTAAAATTTTGGAGGAAATGGTTATTCAGCTCTCTGGTTGAAATCCTTCTTATGGAGTTTTCAGCAAAGTGCTATGATTTTTATTGTCAAAACTTTTATTTTAAACCCTTTTACAAGTGCTTTATTATGTTTCCCTATTCCTCGCTTCTATTGCATGTCAAAGTAATTCCTTGTATTCAAGTTGTAATAGAAGGAGGATATTTGATAGAGAAAAATGCATAGTTTTGCATTCAAACCCTAATTATGTACTAAGTTATTTTAAACATGAATTATGCTTCGTAAAACCATTTTAAAAGTTATTTTTCTTAAAGTTAGAATGTAAATCACCTCATTGAGAAGTAATAATAAACTGAACAACAAAGTAATAGCTATCCAACAGGCCCATTTGCCCTAACAAAATCTTGGATTAGAGTTATTTTAATATTTTAGGATTTATTAGGATTAAGGTTATATTAATTATTTGATTACATATATTATATCTACTAAAAAACAATATAGAGATTAATTATTAATATATTATTAAGTTATATTAAGAGAGAAAATATAATATTAATAATTAATATTTGATTTCATTTATATGAAGAAAATTTTTTATATAATTTTTTTTTTATTACATTTATTATATATTATACTAAAAATTATTATACATTATACTAAAATTATTAATATATTATTATATTATATAAAAAAACAATATCAATATTAATTAATTATTAATAATTGATTACGAAAAACACATTATATTTATTATTTGATTAAAACAAAAATAATATTTGATTAAATTTATTATATAAAAAAACATATTATTATATCAAGAAAAAATATTATATTTATTATTTGATTACAAAAAATGTTAATATATAACATCAAGAAAAAAAAACAAAACAATATCATATATTGTATAAGAAAAGGGCATCATATAATTATTTGATTGCATTTATTGTATCAATAAAAGAACACATTATATAAACAATTTTTTTTTTTTTTAAATAAAAAAGAGTTCCTTGTATTATAACATCATGAGTGTACATTTGTATACCATTTGGCAGCCACCTGTTTCACCACATAAGGGAAACCAAAACAGGTGGCTCCAAACAATGGTGTGACCATAGTTGCAGAGTTTCAAATTACAAAAATTGAAGCAAAAACTGAGAGATTTAGCAGGAGATTCTCTCCCCGTAACTAGTCTAGGGCAGACTCCTTCCAGAGTCGCCATTTCTATGATGATTACAAAACTGTAAAAAAGAGTGAAAATAAAATCACGATTCATGTTGAAAATGAGAATAGACATGAACCAGAGACAAGGGTGGGTCATGTCAAGATTTCAGGGAACCTGTACATCCATAGACGGTGTAGGTCGGGACGTACTTCTGCTTGTAGGTAGGGCATTGAGCTTGAGAAGGGGCGTTTGAGAGTGCTTCAAACAACATATCTAAATGTTGGTGGATGGTTCTTTGGTCGTGCTCCTACTTGTCCTGCTGCTACCAGATGTCAAAGAGAAGCTCCAAGTGCTCCACTATGAGATGAAACTTGTTGTATGAGCCATCGACAATACCATCATTTCCGTCTTTAACATCGATCTTGCTTGTGTCTTCAGCACCGTCATTTCCTTTGTCAACACCGTCATTGCCTCCATCAACAGTAACCTCGCCTGTATCTTCCTCATCTTTTGATAATTGCCAACTTGGGGGGATCTCCTCCTCCACAATGCAGCCCCCTTCCCACCAACGTGGCTGAAAGTCTCAGGAGGTCGAGGGGCTGAGAGTTGCGGGGGACTTATACAAATGAACAAGGCTCGGGCTGGGTTGAGAAGGTAGCTCAACTTCTTCCACCTTCGTGCCCGAATGCTGAGGTTACAGAGGTGCTTCCTCCTTGACTTTGTTGGGGAAAGTCGAAGCAGGCTGGGATGGCTGAGGATAAAGCTTAGTCAGGGGAGGGGTTTCGAATTTGGGAATGTGTAGAGGAAGCAGAGCTTGAGTCTGGGGAGAGGTAGGTAGGTATTCCTCTTTTGGAATACGCAGGGAAGATTGAGCTTTGTTGGAGGGTCTGCGGGGTTGGCTGAAATGAGCTATCAAAGCTCTCTTAGAAGCTGTGAGCCTATTATCCTGAGTGAAGGCATTTTTGTTCCTGGTGGAATGCCTTGGCTTGCCCCTGTCTCGAGGCATGGTGGGAACCAGGGAGTGAGAGCAATGATGGTCTAAGGAAGTTCGAAGGTCACCCAGGAGGTGAGCGAAGAGGCCAGAAGGGCCAAGAAGCACAAGGTAGAGGTGAAAGTTAGCAAACATATGGAGAGAACAGGTGCCTTGGTCAGTTTTTAAGCCGATAAGCATCATTGAAGTCCCTCCCATCGCCATTGAAGGCTGACGGGACTGGTATAAGCCTCTAGCACCAATGGCCTAGATGGAGCACTCCTCCATGGGCTTCTGCAGGTGCACTGAATTAATATCCCCTATGGTGTATTCCATGGGGAATTAATATCGTTGGGGGTGGCGGCTTGGGGTAATAACTCTCCCCGCCAGCTGCTCTTGCCACCTGTCCCCCCTCTCTCGCCACTTGTCATCCCATCCGGGTGATAAACAATTTTTTTTTTAATAAGAAACTTTGAATACATTTATTATATTAAGAAAAATATAATATCAATATAAATTATTCTTTTATAAGAAACTTTGAATACATTTATTATATTAAAATATCAATATTAATTATTAATATTAATTATTTGACTAAGAAAAAATACAATATCAATATTATTTATTAATATTAATTGTTTGATTAAGAAAAATACAATATCAATATTATTTATTATTATTATTTATTTGATTACATTTATTATATCAAGAAAGACATAATATTTTATATTTTAAACCAAATTTCTAATAACAATATATTAAGAAAGAACACATTTTATATTTTAGTTGAATTTAAGATATTTTATATTTTTGGAAAGATATAAATATCTTTTTGAAAGATTCCATCATAAAAAAATTATTTTGATGAAAATTTTATTTCATTATAAAATATAAAAAGAAAATAATATATACAAAGAAAACACCATGACATGAAATAATTTGTCATCTTTGTGACACTAAAATGGTTGAAGATGAAAAACATTTTCCCCTAGAATGTCCTTGTATGAATACTTTAGTTCTATGAATCTATCCAAGAAAAACAATACCACGACATTGATCACAGTTACTCATAAAAGGATTCAAGTTAAATATTTTAGTACTATAAATCATAATTGCTTTTAACTCATTCCTTTGTGCTTTCTTAACAATTGCAAATTGCGACACCAAAAAGAGGAATGCATAAATGGATACTCTAATTTTATATATGCTTATTCGGAAGGGATAGATTTTATAGTTCAAGATCATATGTTATCAATGTCCTTAAAAAAATTATGATTCTAAGTTTCATTCTATGTAATATATTGCATCAGTTCATGGTTCTTATATTTTTCACAAAGCATCAGTTAAAAGTTCCTATATTCTTCACAAATGAAACATTGTTAGATTTTTTTTTAAAATCTTCACCAAAGATTACTTTTCGTAATGTGTGGGACACAAACCAAGCTTTTCATGCGATGAACATGCCACCGACATTGCAATATGAAGAACAAAACAAGATGTTACAACGTGACAAACATAGTAATGTTGCGTTGTGTTGAACATACTAAGGTTAGATAATGACGAGCATAGTAACGTTGCAATCTAACTAACATAATAACGTTGCAATGTGATGAACATAAATTGACGTTGTAATGTGATGAACATAGGCATGTCGTCATAACATAAAATACATTGCACTCTATTGCACATCATCCTATCATTGCAATGTGATGAACATTTCATCATGTTGCAATGTGACACACTTATTCTAACGTTGCAATGTGAAACAATTTCAAACATCGCAATGTGTGGAACAAATTAACTCTTCAATCTACCAAACATATTAACACCACAATGTGATGAACATATAACATTGCAATGTGATGAACATATTAAAGTCGCAATGTGACGAACATAGTAACATTGCAATCTACCAAACATAGTAATGTCGCAATGTGACGAACATAAGCATGTCGTCGCTATGTGGATAGTATTGTCACAATGCAATGAACACAAATAGAGGTTGCAATGTGTCCCACATCGCCCTATCATTGAAATATGATGAACACTTCCTCGCATTGCAATGCGATCTACATATCCTGACGTCACAATGTGACAAACACTTCCAAACATTGCAATGTGACGAAGATATACAGATATCATAATGTGACAAACATTTTCAAACGTCCCAATGTGTGAAACATATATGAATGTGGATAGGCATGTCGTTTCATTGTGTCACACATCATCTTATCGTCGCAATGTGATGAACATTTCCTGATGTTTCATTGTGACACACTTATTGCAATGTTGCAATGTGACACAAATTTCCAAATGTCGCAATGTGTTGAACATAGTAACGTTGAAATCTACCAAACATAGTAAAGTCACACTGTGACGAACACATAACATTGTAATGTGATGAAAATATAGTGTTGCAATATGATGAACATACTAACATTACAATGTTATGAGCATAGTAACATTGCAATCTACGAAACACAGTAACGTTGCAATTTGATGAAAATAGGCAAGTCATCGCAATGTGGATAGTAGTGTCGCAATGTGACAAACATAAATACATGTCACAATGTGACAAACATAAATGCATGTCGCAATGTGTCCCACATCACCTTGTCATTGCAATATGAAAAACATTTCCTCACATTGCAATGTGATGCACATATCCCGACATCGCAATGTGACAAACACTTCCAAACATCGCAATGTGCCGAACACAGTAAAATTGCAATGTACCAAACATCGTAATGTCGCAATGTGATGAACATATATGGACGTCACAATGTGACTAACATTTCCAAACATCGTAATGTGTCGAACATAGTAATGTTGCCTACCATGCATAATAACATCACAATGTGACGAACATATATAGATTCCCCAATGTGACAAGCATTTCCAAACATCGTAATGTGTCGAACGTAATAACAATGCAATCTACCAAACATAGTAACATCACAATGCAACGAACATATATGGATGTCACATTGTGAAGAACATATATACACATCACAATGTGATGAACAATTACGAACATCACAATCGGATGAACATAAATTGGTTTTATAATTGGACAAATGCAATGTGATAGACATTTCCAAACATCACAATGCAACAAACACAACCTATTTTCACAATTTGATGTACACAACCCAATGTGTCGATGTGACAAACATTTTCCAATGTCGCAATGTGACGAACATAACCCACTATCAAACTATGACAAACTTATTCCAATGCCATATTATGAGAAACATAAACCTTCGTCATAATTTGATGACCATAACCTTACGATGTCAAGTGACGAACAAAAGCTAATGTCAGAGTGTGATGAACAAAACCTTATGTCGACATGTGAGGACCAAAATCTAATTTCACAATGTGATGAACAAAAACTGATGTTGGCCTGTGATGAACAAAACATGATGTCACAATTTGACAAGCAAAATATGATCAACATTGCAATGGAGTAGTGCCATAGTAAACTACGGTGAACATAATCAACATGGCCCACCATAATGAGATCCACATAGTCAACGAAGGTCATCCATGGGCATGTTTAACCATAATAAACTCTGATCAACCATAGTCAACCATGGTCATGGTCAACCTCACTCAACCATGATGAAGGACAACCATGGTCAACCATAGCCAACCTTTCCTTCCCAAAGTCAACCAAGGCCTACCAAAATAAACCATGGTCATGGTCAACCATACTCAACCATAGTCATTTTCAATTAATGTATTATTGTATTAATACTTAAATAATATATTACTAATATGTTAATAATTATAAGATTAGGTGATCCTTAATAGGGTTTAGGATGCGTCTGGTGCTTCACGATCTTCTCTGCATCTAGGGGGAAACCCTAGTTGCCTTTCCTTTTGCATCTTGGGCCCTTGGCTGCAACTGTTCTCTTCCATGGCAGCGACTTCCACCCAAAACGGGCCCGACTTCATCCCTTGCAGTGGCTCTGCTCATCCTAACTCGGTTATTCAATCCTGCATGTCCCCTTCTCTCAGTCCTTTGGGTAGTGCCTCAGTTTCATACAGTGAGGCTCTTAAATATCATCTTTCAGCTCGTTCCTCCCCCTTTTCTCTGTGCTTGTTCCAAGAAGCCCCATCGATTTCTCTTCTCATGGGTCAGGAAGTTGAAGATGAGGAAGTTTATTTTCGGGAAAATGCTTTAATCTGCTAGTTCAATGGGATTTGTTCGCGGCTCATAGATCTTAATGGTTGGATCACTTCCCATTGGAAGCCTCTCATTAAGGAATATTTGTTCATCCACCCCTATCCGAAAGGTTTCTTCATTGTTGAGTTCAATCTTGCAACAGTTCAAGATTTGATCCTTGACTCTTACCCTTGGTTTTGGGGAAAATCAGGTTTGTGCATGATGGCCTGGACTCCTTGCTTCAATTCTCTGACTGTTGTTCTTTCTTCTGCTCCAGTTTGGTCAGAATTTCGAATCTTCCTTTGCATTTTTGGGGTGAAACTTCTCTTAGAGATATTGGATCAACTTTAGGAAAGTTTCATTTCACAAGTAAAGAAACTAGAATTCATAGCATCACCTCATATGCCAGAATTTGTGTTGAAATGGATTTTAGCAAAGGGTTTCCAGCAGAAATTGTTCTGGGCTGCAAAAACTACTCCTGGACCCAAAAGCTAGACTATGAAAGAATCTCCCTGCATTGCAGGTCTTGTTTTGAAACAGGGCACATAGCAGCTCAATGCACTAAGGGAAATAGGAAGGCGAGGAAGAAACAATGTAAATCAACTTGGTGGGATGGCTCCAATGAAGATCACCAACTAATTACTACAAAAAATCGAAAATCTTCTCGAGGCCCAGATTCTTTGAGCCATGATTCCAAAGGCATGTCTACTCAAGAGACACCCCTGAATCATTCAAATATTGTCCCTCAATCGAAGAGTAAAGCTTCAACTCCTCTTGATCCATGAACAAAAAGACTTAATGCTTGAGATACTCTTGATACGAGAATAGAAAGCAAGGTTGTCCTCATCTCCCCACCGCCCTCAAGTTGGGCAGAGGAGGCCGATAAAGATGAAGCAACACTGACAACTCCAAAGAAAACAAGTTCTTGAGATCAGGAAAATATGGGGAAAATTGATTCAACAACAACTTCACCATCTCTCAAAGAAGTTTGGACAACAGTTGGGAAGAATAAAAAGACATCACCAGTAACACAACCGAGGGTCACTCGAAGCTAGGCTCGCAAGTCAACTAAAACGACGAGCACTTTCCCAACAAGATAATTTAAGAAGATAAGCTTAGATCTTGCGAGTAAAATCAGTGGAAAATGTTACTCCCTCGAGCTATGCTCCCCTTGTGTTGTTTCCTTGGGTTGTTGATGTTCCCATGGGTTGTTCCCTTGTGTTGTTTCCTTGTAGATTAAGCAATATGTTGTACCTATATGATGTTGTACGATTGTTTTGGTCTTGGCCCAACCGGCTTGAATTCTCTAATAAAATTACCTGTTTCAGTTAAATAAATAAATAATATATTACTAATGTATTATTACTTTAGTAATATATTTATTAAGGCATTAATACTTTAAGAATGTATTTATTAATGCATTATTAATTTAGTAGTAATTAAATATGTTAAATTAAACATTAATACATTATACTTTAATAATGTATTTATTAATTCATTTAATGTATTAAAGGTATGAAATAATATTTTTTATTATTACTTTAACAATGTATTATTAATTTTTTATTTTATTATTATATTAATACTTTAACAATGTACTAATTAATATTGTATAAATGTATTACTTAATTAATACATTAATTAATTAATACTTTATATTATACATTTATGTAAATTAATATTTTAATTTATATATTATATTAATATAATAATGTATTACTACTTTAGTAATGTATTTAATAAAAATGTATGAATTTATTAATTAATTAAATTAATACATTACAATATATATCAATGTCATTTATAGTCATGACCATAAAAAACCATGATGATGGTCCACCATAATCAACTATAATCATTTTCAATAAATGTATTAATACTTTAATAATATTTTTATTAATGTATCATTACTTTAATAATGTTTTGTTAATGTATTAAATTATTATTGTATTAATACTTTAACAATGTATTAGTTAATATTGTATTAATGTGTTAATTAATTCATGAATTATATTATTAATGTATTAATGTTTAATATGTTACATTATGCATAATGCATTAATACTTTAATTTATATATTACAACAATGTAATAATGTATTTTTAATGTATTAATAGTTTATCAGTCTACATTATACATTAATGTAATAATGTATGATTTCATTAGTGTATTAATATTTGACTAATGTATTAATACTTTAGTAATCTATGTTTTAATGCATTTATTGATATATTTCATGTATTAATTTATTAGTGTATTATTACCTTATCAATGTATTAATTAATTAATTAATTAATTAATGCATTACATTATTAATCTATCAATCATTTAATATGTTACATTAGACAATAATGTAATATTAATGCTTTCATTTATGAATGTTTATTATGTATTATATTAATGTTACATTACACATCAATGTATCAATGTATGAGTACTTTAATGTATTAATATATTACACATTAATATATTATAAATTAATTAATTTATAATACATTAATGTATTATACATTAATACTTTAATGTATTATATTTACATTAATGTAATACATTATACATTAATGTAATGTATTACTAAATACACTAAATACATTACATTATCAATGTATCAATCAATTAATATTTTACATTTATACATTAATTCTTAAATAAATTTATCAATCAATTAATACTTTAATTTATACATTTTTTATTGTATATTAAATTAATAGTTATATATTAAATTGATGTAATATTAAATTATTGTATTAATTAAATGTATTAATATATTAATGGTTGTTCCCAAGGCATGTGGACCTTCAACTAGCAACAACCACTTTATAAAAGTAGTTGATACAGGTCAATAGAGGTCATTTTCCACCTTTCCAAATTAATGGTGTCCACTTTTATATAGTGGTTGTTGCTAGTTGACGACCGACATACCTTAGAGACCACCATTAATATATTAATACATAATTAATGTATTAATTAGTTATTACATTTAAATGTATTGTGTATTATTTAATACATTTTTAATAAATACATTACTAAAGTATTAATACATTAAAACATTAATAAAGTAGGAATACATTATTAAAATATTAATACACTTTACATAAATGTAAGGTATAAATTAAAATATTAATGATGATTAATGTATAATGTAACTTATTAATCAATTGATACATTAATCATATAATATATTAATTAATTAAAACATTTATACAATATTAATTAATACAATGCTAAAGTATTAATACAATAATAAAATAATACATTATTAGAGTAATACTACAAAAATACATTTCATACTTTAATAAATACATTACTAAAGTATTAATACATTAAAACATTAATAAAGAATTAATACAGTGATAAATTTACCTTAATACATTAACATAGTAGTAATGCATTTACCTTAATGATGTTAGTAATACATTGTTAAAATATTAATACAATATAATACATTATTTCATGAATATAATGTAAAAATTAAAGTATTGATACATTAATTTATAATATAACATGTTAAATTATTAATACATTATTAAAGTATTAATACATTAATTGACAATGACCATGGTTAACTTTGGTACACCTTGGTTGACTTTGGGAAGGAAACATTGACCATGGTTGACTATGGTTGAACATGACCATGGTTCACTGTGGTTGATCAGGTTTTGTTATGGTTGACCATGCCCATGGATAAACTTTGTTGACCATGTGGATCTGATTATGGTGGGCCATGTTGATTATGTTTAACCATAGTTTGCTATGGCACTATTGTATTGCAATGCTAATCATGTTTTTTTCATCACATTGTGACATCAGGTTTTGTTCGTCACATTGTGACATTAGATTTTGTTTGTCACATGACATCGTAAATTTATGGTCATCAAATTATGATGAAGGGTTTTTGTTTGTCACATCATGGTGCTTGAATAGGTTTGCCGTAGTCCAACAATGGGTTATCTTCATCCCATTGTGATGTTGGGAAATGTTTGTCTCATTGAAATGTTGGTCTATGTTTGTCACATTGCCACATACAATTGTGTACATCACATTGTGACAATGGGTTGTGTTAGTCCCATTGCAACATTTGGAAATGTCTATGACAATACGATGTGAGGATATGTGAGTCACATTGGAATGTGAGGATGTGTTTGTCACATAGCAAAAAGGGGGCTATGTTCGTCACATTGCGACGTACGTTTATGTTCGCCACATTGTGACAAAATGACTATGTTCGTCACATTGTGAGGACAAGGCTATGTTTGTCACATTGCGAGGTTACTATGTTTGATAGATTGCAACATTACTATGTTTGACACATTACGACATTTGGAAATGTTTGACACATTGCAACCCTGGGATATGTGCGTCACAATGCAATGTGAGGCAATGTTCGTCACATTGTGACGACAGGGCAATGCAAGACACATTACAACATCTGGAAATGACTGTCACAATGCGACGTTAGGATATGTGTGTCACATAGGAATGTGAGGATATGTTCATCACATTGCGACGTTGTTATTTTTGGTAGATTTCAACATTACTATGTTTGACACATTGCAACGTTGTTATTTTTGGTAGATTGCAACATTACTATGTTTGACACATTGCGACATTTGGAAATGTTTGTCACATTGCGACGTCAATATATATGTATTACATTGTAACATGAGGAAATGTTCGTCACATTGCGAAGATAGGGTGACGCGTGACACATTGCGACCTATGTTGATGTTCCTCACATTGCAACATTACTATCCACATTACAATGAAATGGCTATGTTCATCACATTGCGACATTTGGAAATTTTTGTCACAATTCAATGTTAGTATATGCGCATCACATTGAAACATGAGGATGTGTTTGTCACATTTGGATGAAAGGTCTATGTTCATCACGTTGTGACGTTTATTTATGTTCATCACATTGCAACATTGGGGTTATGTTCGTCACATTGCGACATCATGATGTTTGGTAGATTGCAACGTTACTATGTTCGACACATTGTGATGTTTGGAAATTTTTGTCGCATTGGAACGTCGAGATATGTACATCACATTAGAACATGAGGAAATGTTGATGTTCATGACATTGTGACATTATTTTTACTATCCACATTATGATGACATGGCTATGTTCATCACATTGTGATGTTAGTTTATGTTCGTAACATTGGGACGTTACTATTTTCAGTAGTTTGTAACATTACTATGTTCATCAGAGTGGAACGTTACCGTGTTTGTCACTGTACAACGTTACTAAGTTTGACACATTGCAACATTACTATGTTCATCATGTTGTAACATCTAGTTTTGT
>JASDQU011441335.1:23695-34529 GCA_032191745.1 Picea mariana
TCCAAATTGCAGGGGCGAAATATAATTTTTTTTCCTCAATCTCTCCTAAAAACATGGGCTAACCCTGTACATGATTTTTCCCCTAAAATAAATTACGGGCTAATGATATAAGTTTTAAAAAATCACTTTAATACAAAAAATTCGCCCAATAAAAAATTGGAAGCCCCTAAATTTCACCCATGGGCGAAATTTCGCCCCTAAAATAATCTATGATGTATTCCTACTTTATTAATGTTTTAATGTATTAATACTTTAGTAATGTATTTATTAAAAATGTATTAAATAATACACATTTAAATGTAATAATTAATTAATACATTAATTATGTATTAATATATTAATGGTAGTCTCTAAGGTATGTCGGTCGTCAACTAGCAACAACCATTATATAAAAGTGGAAACCATTAATTTGGAAAGGTGAAAAATGACCTCTATCCACCTGTATCAACTACTTTTATAAAGTGGTTGTTGCTAGTTGAAGGTCCACATGCCTTGGGAACGACCATTAATATATTAATACATTTAATTAATACAATAATTTAATATTACATCAATTTAATATATAACTATTAATTTAATATACAATAAAAAATGTATTAATTGATTGATAAATGTATTTAAGAATTAATGTATAAATGTAACATATTAATTGATTGATACATTGATAATGTAATGTATTTAGTGTATTTAGTAATACATTACATTAATGTATAATGTATTACATTAATGTAAATATAATACATTAAAGTATTAATGTATAATACATTAATGTATTATAAATTAATATTATATATAAATTAATTAATTTATAATATATTAATGTGTAATATATTAATACATTAAAGTACTCATACATTGATATATTGATGTGTAATGTAACATTAATATAATACATAATAAACATTCATAAATGAAAGTATTAATTTACGTTATTGTCTAATGTAACATATTAAATGATTGATAGATTAATAATGTAATGCATTAATTAATTAATTAATACATTGATAAGGTAATAATACACTAATAAATTAATACATTTTTAATAAATACATTACTAAAGTAGTAATACATTATTATATTAATATAATATATAAATTAAAATATTAATTTACATAAATGTATAATATAAAGTATTAATTAATTAATGTATTAATTAAGTAATACATTTATACAATATTAATTAGTACATTGTTAAAGTATTAATATAATAATAAAATAAAAGATTAATAATACATTGTTAAAGTAATAATAAAAAATATTATTTCATACCTTTAATACATTAAATGAATTAATAAATACATTAGTAAAGTATAATATATTAATGTTTAATTTAACATATTTAATTACTACTAAATTAATAATGCATTAATAAATACATTCTTAAAGTATTAATGCCTTAATAAATATATTACTAAAGTAATAATACATTAGTAATATATTATTATTTTTTTTTAACTGAAATGGGTAATTTTATTAGAGAATTCAAGCCGGTTGGGCCAAGACCAAAACAATCGTACAACATCATATAGGTACAACATCTTGCTTAATCTACAAGGAAACAACACAAGGGAACAACCCATGGGAACATCAACAGCCCAAGGAAACAACACAAGGGGAGCATAGCTCGAGGGAGTAACATTTTCCACTGATTTTACTCGTGGGATCTAAGCTTATCTTCTTAAATTATCTTGTTGGGAAAGTGCTTGTCGTTTTAGTTGACTTGCGAGCCTGGCTTCGAGTGACCCTCGGCTGTGTTACTGGTGAGGTCTTTTTATTCTTCCCAATTGTTGTCCAAACTTCTTTGAGAGATGGTGAAGTTGTTGTTGAATCAATTTTCCCCATATTTTCCTAATCTCGAGAACTTGTTTTCTTTGGAGTTGTCAGTGTTGCTTCATCTTTATCGGCCTCATCTGCCCAACTTGAGGGCGGTGGGAAGATGAGGACAACCTTGCTTTCTATTCTCGTATCAAGAGTATCTCAAGCATTAAATATTTTTGTTCCCGGATCAAGAGGAGTTGAAGCTTTACTCTTCGATTGAGGGACAATATTTGAATGATTCGGGGGTGTCTCCTGAGTAGACATGCCTTTGGAATCATGGCTCAAAGAATCTGGGCCTTGAGAAGATTTTCGATTTTTTGTAGTAATTAGTTGGTGATCTTCATTGGAGCCATCCCACCAAGTTGATTTACGTTGTTTCTTCCTCGCCTTCCTATTTCCCTTAGTGCATTGAGCTACTCTGTGCCCTATTTCAAAACAAGACCTGCAATGCAGGGAGATTCTTTCATAGTCTAGCTTTTGGGTCCAGAAGTAGTTTTTGCAGCCCAGAACAATTTCTACTGGAAACCCTTTGCTAAAATCCATTTCAACACAAATTCTGGCATATGAGGTGATGCTATGAATTCTAGTTTCTTTACTTGTGAAATGAAACTTTCCTAAAGTTGATCCAATATCTCTAAGAGAAGTTTCACCCCAAAAATGCAAGGGAAGATTTGAAATTCTAATCAAACTGGAGCAGAAGAAAGAACAACAGTCAGAGGATTGAAGCAAGGAGTCCAAGACATCATGCACAAACCTGAGTTTCCCCAAAACCAAGGGCAAGAGTCAAGGATCAAATCTTGAACTGCTACAAGATCGAACTCAACAATGAAGAAACCTTTCGGATAGGGGTGGATGAACAAATCTTCCTTAATGAGAGGCTTCCAGTGGGAAGTGATCCAACCATTAAGATCCACGAGCCGCGAACAAAGCCCATTGAACCAACAGATTAAAGCATTTTCCCAAAAACAAACTTCCTCATCTTCAGCTTTCCGACCCATGAGAAGAGAAATCGACGGGGCTTCTTGGAACAAGCATGGAGAAAAGGGGGAGGAACGAGCTGAAAGATGATATTTAAGAGCCTCACTGTATGAAACTGAGGCACTACCTAAAGGACTGAGATAAGGGGACATGCAGGATTGAATAACCGAGTCAGGATGAGCAGAGCCACTACAAGGGATGAAGTCGGGCCCGTTGTGGGTGGAAGTCGCTGCCATGGAAGAGAACAGTTGCGGCCAAGGGGCCAAGATGCAAAAGGAAAGGCAGCTAGGGTTTCCCCCTAGACATAGAGAAGGTTGTGAAGCACCAGACGCATCCTAAACCCTGTTAAGGATCACCTAATCTTATAATTATTAACATATTAGTAATATATTATTTAAGTATTAATACAATAATACATTAATTGAAAATGACTATGGTTGAGTATGGTTGACCATGACCATGGTTTACTTTGGTAGACCTTGGTTGACTTTGGGAAGGAAATGTTGGCTATGGTTGACCATGGTTGTCCTTCATCATGGTTGAGTGAGGTTGACCATGACCATGGTTGACTATGGTTGATCAGAGTTTATTATGGTTGAACATGCCCATGGATGACCTTCGTTGACTATGTGGATCTCATTATGGTGGGCCATGTTGATTATGTTCACTGTAGTTTACTATGGCACTACTCCATTGCAATGTTGATCATATTTTGTTCGTCAAATTGTGACATCATGTTTTGTTCATCACATGCCAACATCAGTTTTTGTTCATCACATTGTGAAATTAGATTTTGGTCCTCACATGTCGACATAAGGTTTTGTTCATCACACTCTGACATTAGCTTTTGTTCGTCACTTGACATCGTAAGGTTATGGTCATCAAATTATGACGAAGGTTTACGTTTCTCATAATATGGCATTGGAATAAGTTTGTCATAGTTTGATAGTGGGCTATGTTCGTCACATTGCGACATTGGAAAATGTTTGTCACATCGACACATTGGGTTGTGTACATCAAATTGTGAAAATAGGTTGTGTTTGTCGCATTGTGATGTTTGGAAATGTCTATCACATTGCATTTGTCCAATTATAAAACCAATTTATATTCATCCGATTGTGATGTTCGTAATTGTTCATCACATTGTGATGTGTATATATGTTCTTCACAATATGACATCCATATATGTTCATTGCATTATAATGTTACTATGTTTGGTAGATTGCATTGTTATTACGTTCGACACATTACGATGTTTGGAAATGCTTGTCACATTGGGGAATCTATATATGTTCGTCACATTGTGATGTTATTATGCATGGTAGGCAACATTACTATGTTCAACACATTACGATGTTTGGAAATGTTAGTCACATTGCGATGTCCATATATGTTCGTCACATTGCAACATTACGATGTTTGGTACATTGCAAGTTTACTGTGTTCGGCACATTGCGATGTTTGGAAGTTTTTGTCACATTACGATGTCAGGATATGTGCGTCACATTGCAACGTGAGGAAATGTTTTTCATATTGCAATGACAAGGTGATGTGGGACACATTGCGACATGCATTTATGTTTGTCACATTGTGACATGTATTTATGTTTGTCACATTGCGACACTACTATCCACATTGTGATGACTTGCCTATTTTCATCAAATTGCAACATTATTGTGTTTCGTAGATTGCAATGTTACTATGTTCATAACATTGTAATGTTATTATGTTCATCATATTGCAACACTATATTTTCATCACATTGCAATGTTATGTGTTCGTCACAGTGTAAATTTACTATGTTTGGTAGATTTCAACGTTACTATGTTCAACACATTGTGACATTTGGAAATTTGTGTCACATTGCGACATTGCAATAAGTGCGTCACAATGCAACATCAGGAAATGTTCATCACATTGCGATGATAAGATGATGTGTGACACAATGCAACGACATGCCTATCCACATCCATATATGTTTCACACATTGGGACGTTTGAAAATGTTTGTCACATTATGATGTCTGTATATCTTCGTCACATTGTGATGTTTGTAAGTGTTTGTCACATTGTGACGTCAAGATATGTAGATCACATTGCAATGCGAGGAAGTGTTCATCATATTTCAATGACAAGGCGATGTGGGACACATTGCAACCTCTATTTGTGTTCATTGCATTGTGACACTACTATCCACATAGCGACGACATGCTTATGTTCGTCACATTGTGACATTACTATGTTTGGTAGATTGCAATGTTACTATGTTCGTCACATTGCGACTTTAATATGTTCATCACATTGCAACGTTATATGTTTATCACATTGTGGTGTTAATATGTTTGGTAGATTGAAGAGTTAATTTGTTCCACACATTGCGATGTTTGAAATTGTTTGTCACATTGCAACGTTAGAATAAGTGTGTCACATTGCAACATGATGAAATGTTCATCACATTGCAATGATAGGATGATGTGCAATAGAGTGCAATGTATATTTATGTTATGACGACATGCCTATGTTCATCACATTACGACGTCAATTTATGTTCATCACATTGCAATGTTATTATGTTAGTTAGATTGCAACGTTACTATGCTCGTCATTATCTAACCTTAGTATGTTCAACACAACACAACATTACTATGTTTGTCATGTTGTAACATCTTGTTTTGTTCTTCATATTGCAATGTCGGTGGCATGTTCATCGCATGAAAAGCTTGGTTTGTGTCCCACACATTACGAAAAGTAATCTTTGGTGAAGATTTTAAAAAAAAATCTAACAATGTTTCATTTGTGAAGAATATAGGAACTTTTAACTGATGCTTTGTGAAAAATATAAGAACCATGAACTGATGCAATATATTACATAGAATGAAACTTAGAATCATAATTTTTTTAAGGACATTGATAACATATGATCTTGAACTATAAAATCTATCCCTTCCGAATAAGCATATATAAAATTAGAGTATGCATTTATGCATTCCTCTTTTTGGTGTCGCAATTTGCAATTGTTAAGAAAGCACAAAGGAATGAGTTAAAAGCAATTATGATTTATAGTACTAAAATATTTAACTTGAATCCTTTTATGAGTAACTGTGATCAATGTCGTGGTATTATTTTTCTTGGATAGATTCATAGAACTAAAGTATTCATACAAGGACATTCTAGGGGAAAATGTTTTTCATCTTCAACCATTTTAGTGTCACAAAGATGACAAATTATTTCATGTCATGGTGTTTTCTTTGTATATATTATTTTCTTTTTATATTTTATAATGAAATAAAGTTTTCATCAAAATAATTTTTTTATGATGGAATCTTTCAAATAGATATTTATATCTTTCCAAAAATATAAAATATCTTAAATTCAACTAAAATATAAAATGTGGTCTTTCTTAATATATTCTTATTAGAAATTTGGTTTAAAATATAATATATTATGTCTTTCTTGATATAATAAATGTAATCAAATAAATAATAATAATAAATAATATTGATATTGTATTTTTCTTAATCAAACAATTAATATTAATAAATAATATTGATATTGTTTTTTTTCTTAGTCAAATAATTAATATTAATAATTAATATTGATATTTTAATATAATAAATGTACTCAAAGTTTCTTATAAAAGAATAATTTATATTGATATTATATTTTTCTTAATATAATAAATGTATTCAAAGTTTCTTATTAAAAAAAAATTTGTTTATCACCCGGATGGGGTGACAAGTGGCGAGAGAGGGGGGACAGGTGGCAAGAGCAGCTGGTGAGGAGAGTTATTACCCCAATCCGCCACCCTCGACGATATTAATTCCCCATGGAATACACCATAGGGGATATTAATTCAGTGCGCCTGCAGAAGCCCATGGAGGAGTGCTCCATCCAGGCCAGTGGTACTAGAGGCTTATACCAGTCCCGTCAGCCTTCAACGGCGATGGGAGGGACTTCAATGATGCTTATCGGCTTAAAAAATGACCAAGGCACTTGTTCTCTCCAGATGTTTGCTAACTTTCACCTCTGCCTTGTGCTTCTTGGCCCTTCTGGCCTCTTCGCTCACCTCCTGGGTGACCTTCGCACTTCCTTAGACCAGCGTTGCTCTCACTCCCTGGTTCCCACCATGCCTTGAGACAGGGGCAAGCCAATGCATTCCACGAGGAACAAAAATGCCTTCACTCGGGATAATAGGCTCACAGCTTCTAAGAGAGCTTTGATAGCTCATTTCAGCCAACCCCATAGACCCTCCAGCAAAGCTCAATCTGCCCTGCGTATTCCAAAAGAGGAATACCTACCCACCTCTCCCCAGACTCAAGCTCTGGTTCCTCTACACATTCCCAAATTCGAAACCCCTCCCCTGACTAAGCTTTCTCCTCAGCCATCCCAGCCTGCTTTGACTTTCCCCAACAAAGTCAAGGAGGAAGCACCTCTGTAACCTCACCATTCGGGCACGAAGGTGGAAGAAGTTGAGCTACCTTCTCAACCCAGCCCAAGCCTTGTTCATTTGTATAAGTCCCCCACGACTCTCAGCCCCTCGACCTCCTGAAACTTTTAGCCACGTTGGTGGGCAGGGGGCTGCATTGTGGAGGAGGAGATCCCCCCAAGTTGGCAATTATCAAAAGATGGGGAAGATACAGGCAAGGCTGGTGTTGATGGAGGCAATGACGATGTTGACAAAGGCAATGACGATGTTGAAGACACATGCAAGATCGATGTTAAAGAAGGCAATGATGGTATTGTCGATGGCTCATACAACAAGTTTCATCTCATAGTGGAGCACTTGGATCTTATCTTTGACATCTGGTAGTAGCAGGACAAGTAGGATCACGGCCAAAGAACCATCCATCAACATTTAGATATGTTGTTTGAAGCACTCTTAGACGCCCCTTCTCAAGCTCAATGCCCTACCTACAAGTAGAAGTACATCCCGACCTACACCGTCTATGGATGTCTAGGTTCCCTGAAAGCTTGACGCGACCCACCCCTGTCTCTGGTTCATGTCTATTCTCATTTTCAACATGAATCGTGATTTTATTTTCACTCTTTTTTACAGTTTTGTAATCATCATAGAAATGGCGACTCTGGAAGGAGTCTGCCCTAAACTAGTTACAGGGAGAGAATCTCCTGCTAAAGCTCTCAGTTTTTGCTTCAATTTTTGTAATTTGAAACTCTGCAACTATGGTCACACCAGCGTTTGGAGCCACCTGTTTTGGTTTCCCTTATGTGGCGAAACAGGTGGCTGCCAAATGGTATACAAATGTACACTCATGATGTTATAATACAAGGATCTCTTTTTTATTTACAAAAAAAAAAAAATATATATATAATGTGTTCTTTTATTGATACAATAAATGCAATCAAATAATTATATGATGCCCTTTTCTTATACAATATATGATATTGTTTTGTTTTTTTTTCTTGATGTTATATATTAACATTTTTTATAATCAAATAATAAATATAATGTTTTTTTCTTGATATAATAATATGTTTTTTTATATAATAAATGTAATCAAATATTATTTTTGTTTTAATCAAATAATAAATATAATGTGTTTTTGGTAATCAATTATTAATAATTAATATTGATATTGTTTTTTTTATATAATATAATAATATATTAATAATTTTAGTATAATGTATAATAAATTTTAGTATAATATATAATAAATATAATAATAAAAAATTATATAAAAAAGTTTCTTCATATAAATGAAATCAAATATTAATAATTAATATTATATTGTCTCTCTTAATATAACTTAATAATATATTAATAATTAATCTCTATATTATTTTTTAGTAGATATAATATATGTAATCAAATAATTAATATAACCTTAATCCTAATAAACCCTAAAATATTAAAATAACTCTAATCCAAATTTTGTTATGGCAAATGGGCCCGTTGGATAGCTATTACTTTGTTGTTCAGTTTATTATTACTCCTCAGTGAGGTGATTTACATTCTAACTTTAAGAAAAATAACTTTTAAACTGGTTTTACGAAGTATAATTCATGTTTAAAATGACTTCGTACATAATTAGGGTTTGAATGCAAAACTATGCATTTTTCTCTATCAAATATCCTCCTTCTATTAGAACTTGAATACATGCAATAAAAGCGAGGAATAGGGAAACATAATAAAGCACTTGTAAAATGGTTTAAAATAAAAGTTTTGTCAATAAAGATCATAAAAATCATAGCACTTCGCTGAAAACTCCATAAGAAGACTTCAACCAGAGAGCTGAATAACCATTTTCTCCAAAATTTTAATGGATGTAACCCTCCAAGACCAATCTCACATATAGCAACTTGTTCCAAATATCAAGTAAACCAGACAAGAACCAGTGACTGCAATCTCCATACTGGTCGGGATGGTTGCGTTGCTCCTGCATTAGCTTCTTCATCTTTCTGAGAGTATACACAGATGAATGTGCATCTGACAACCTCGTTATGTTCAGGAGAGAGACAGGAAATTTTATGCGGTCGAGCACCTTGTCCATCGTTTTAATTCTTTCAGGATAAGTTTTCATGAAGGACTCCTCCAAGATGGGCTCAATCTCAAAATTACACAGATGGGTGTCCGTCTTATTCCACTGTTGTGAACTACATTACAACATTTGTGACAAACAAAATTTTGAAAAGTGTACATCATCATGAATACAAGCCTTAAATTGAGAAATGGAAACACATCATTGTTCATATTACCTGGAATGTGTGGGAGAGAATCCACGAAAGAACACTCTTGTTTTTGTAGCATTGAGATTGTGATCTATCCAATTCCCCCATGTTGTCAACCCTTTTTCGAAGGAAGCCAATGGATCCAACCGAGGGTGAAGGTAGTTTCCTTCTTGAAAGAAGTTTTCTTTATTACAAATATACTATTAGTTGAGTTGCGAATATTTAGAGACTCTAGGCAATCTTTAACCTACGAATGAGAAAAGAAAATTCTAAACCCATGAGAAAAGAAAATTCTAAACCCATGGTATTTTTTTTTTGTCTCTTAATGAAACATAGACAAATATATACTCTAACATAGTTCATAACAATTCACATGGTATAGATCGATGTATACTTCTCTTTGTTAAAGAGGAAAGGAAAAGAATAAATATTCTGAGACACATCTTACTGTTAAATCTTAATTCATTCCAAATTTGATGAAAATATTAAACCCTAATGTTTCATGAGGTTAAGTTAATTCTAAGAAATTGTTTAAAAATTCATTGGACAACAAATCGCCTAAGTATTTCCCTGATTCTGAAACTCTATGCTCCCTTGCTCAACTAAAAAGGGTGCCCATTTAAACTCCACTTATAAAATGTACACCTATTGCATTAAATTAAAATTGTTGTAACTTAATTCTATTCTGTCCACAGAAAATTCATGTAGATATAAATGTTTGCCTTCGCTATGTATGCGACACGGCTCTTTTTGCCTCCCCGATACTTTCTATCATCGAGCACTGTGGAATTCATTTATCGAAGAATTCATTACGTTATCCACTTTTATTTATTCGACTGTAGTGTGGAATTCATTAGGGTCTCCACCACTTCCTTGAAACGATAAAATTCATTAAGCTGGCTATGATTTTCATGGAGAATATGAAATGACTTGTCAATATGGGTAATTAAATGGTTACACAATAATTTCTTAATCATATTAAGTAAATGTTAAAAAGTAAATAGGTTAGTGGATGCATTCAAAAATGCTAGAAAGTTATGAACATGAGATCTCATTTATTAGAATATGCCAACATCTTCAATTGATAACCATACATTCAAAAATGCTAAAAAATTATGAACATGAGATCTCATTTATGAGAATATGCCAACATCTTCAATTGATAACCATACAATTGGAATTTATGATTAAAAGATCATTAAATATACTCATTAACTTTCGATCTAAAATTTAAACCCACCAAAAAAGATAAAAACGACACGACTGTGTACTTTGAGTCCCCCTACAGCTATTTAAACATATAAAGACTTTTTCGAAATTGCCAAAGTTGATGTACTATGCCATGAAATTAC
>JASDQU011441337.1:2058-23594 GCA_032191745.1 Picea mariana
GATGCACATCTACCATTCTCGTCCAAAGTACATTTCCTCTGAATCACATGAACTCCACCATGTGTTCCTCTGGATTCAACGGTCCAGATCTGCTTTGTCCTTTGTAACTTCATGAGGTTTGCACTTTGCTCCTCGTAAAACTTTCTGAGGCTCTTCCTCATGATATCCTCATATCTCTTGCCGTGTACTCTCCTCGATATCAATGGCTAGGATTCACTTCACCACTACGGGACTTCAACAACTTCCAGTGTTGTGCTACCAGTTTCTCCTGGATATCTCCTCCTTATTTCAACGATACATTGTCATGTACCCTCCTTTGGATCTACGATCCAGATGGGTTTCAGCTTCATAAATTCGGGAGCTTTCACCCTATCACAAAAAGAAAATGTCAATTACGTGAAGTGCAAAGGACTTCGGTGTTTAACCTCATTGTACCTTCTTGATATATAATGATTGTTCATGATCCTGACTTCCTCCGAAAGGATCTCTTGTCAATTCAAAGCCTTCAATAGGTTTCTCCCTTTCTGTTGAATATTTGTCGCTATCTCTTCTGAGCTTGACTCCTCTGGCGGTTTCGACCTCCCACACACTCCTTGCAATCCTGGAATCTTTGAAAAAGTTTGGACTTAGATATTTATTCAAAACAAAATATTACTATGCAATCCTTATGCTTTGCAGTCCCGACCTCTCAATACTTAGTTGATTCTTGATATCATGTAATCCTTGCAACACTCGGTATGAGTTTCTCGTTATCCCTCCTGAGCTTCAATGAGTTGAATCTATACTCTGTCGAAGAACATCTTGCGGACAATATGCAGTCCTTGCATCCGATCTCTTAGAACATAAAAAATTGAAAATTATTTAACACATCATAAGTCCATATACTCAAATTTGAACAACAAACATAAGCATAATGAAATAAACATAGAGAACATATCATTCATTCAAATAAACACTGAAATGAACATTTTCCAAGCATTTGGATCAATTTTTGTTCGTTCTATTAATTCATGAAGTATTTACACAAGTTATGTAGTTCTTCATTGTCTCCAGACTCTCTATGTATAACTGCTACATCCAACTTCTCACACTCTTTCTTCTACAATTCTATTCTCATACTCTATTATCTCTTACAACATAATACAAAAAACTTATCTAAGGAGTGTCTTCTCGAGCTCTTCTCCATCCTATATGAATTATATCCCATCGACGTTCTAGTGGTTACCTACTTAGTCCTATTACACTAAATGTGAGTTGTTAATAGATAAGAGGTGATTCTCCACATCTATAACACCTTACAGTCATGTAAGAATTTACAAAAACCAAACATACTCAGGTGGTGACCCAATTTTACAAACAAATTATTTAAAAATGATATTTCCAAAATATATCAACAACCAATCCTGCCTTTGTTTGATGCTGATTTGAAATTTTAGCACACTATGGTGTCGAATTCTACCTCCACACTCAGCCTCTTTGGCTTTTATGGAAATTCTCCTGCATCATACTCCCCTAGATAAAATATTCATGGACTCATCTCCATAAGCTCTTGGACTGTCTTTCCATGCTTCAAAATCTCAGGTACATTGAGCCAACTCAAATATTCAACTGGGTGATCTTTCCACTTCACCAAATATTCAACATACATCTTTCTCCTAGTTTTGTTTCCAACTCTTTGTTCTAATATTTTCTCCATCTGAGGTTTTCCTACTGTGGGCATATGTTTTTCCCACTGAATTTCCTTCTGGTCATCTAGTTCTCTTGTATCATATCCCATGTATGGATACAAGTCTACAAACATTGAATATTGGTGATATCCCAACATGATCTAGCAACTCAATCTCATAATCATTGGCTGCAAACTTGTTATATGTTCCCCTTGGAAACCTTTCCTTTCTCAAATGAGCTAAAACTTCATCTCCAATTTCAAATTGAAATTCTCTTCTTTTCTTATCAACTATTCTTTTGATTATTGTCCTCTAGCTACTCTCTAACTCAATCTTGAAGTATTTGCAGCCTTGTAGAAAAATATTATGCTCCAACACTTCTAAACTCATCTTGATTTAGATTTCTCAATTATGTAATCCCTCTCGGCTATATTCCATGCACTATCTCGAATGTACTTTTCCCAGTACATTTCCCACTATGTTTTTATTTCAACAGATTATCTCTCATCGAGTATATTGGTATGCATAGTTGTCTTCCCTTGAACAATAATCCATCCTAGATTAAATATTTTTTCCATGGGCTTCTGTCCCCCAACAAAGGGTTCTGACATGCCTCATAAGCCTCCTTAAAATATGGATATTCTTGGTACATTTCCTTAAGGTGTTCAAACCCTAAGTTATTCACTGGGAATTCATGTATAATCAAACTCCTCCTACTCAAAGCATATGCAATTTTTTTATCACTTCCAGAAATATGTTAAATTAAAAAAGTAAAATTCTTCATGAATTCTACCCACTTAGCATGCCTTTGATTCAACTTTTCTTGGCTAGTAATACATTTTAAAGATTGATTATCACTATACAAGACAAACGCCTTTGGAATTAGATAGTTCCTCTACTTCTTCAAAGCTTGAATCACTACATAAAACTCTTTTTCATACATGGAATACTTATTCTTGTTCTCATTCAATTTCTGACTGACATAAGACACCAACTTACTATCCTGACTCAAGACTGCTCCAATAGCTACTCCACTTGCATCACACCTTACCTGAAATGTTTTCCCAAAATCTGGTAAGACCAAAATTGGTTGTCCTATGATCTTCTCCTTCAACGATCTGAAGCTTTTCTCTGCCTCCTTTGTCCAATTAAAATACTTGTGTTTCTTCTTCACAGTATCTAGTATGGGCGTACATATACCACCAAAATTTATGATAAATTTCTTATAAGAACTTGCTAACCCATGAAAGGTTCTTACCTCGAATATGCTCCTTGGATAAGGCCATTATTTTATTTCTCTCACCTTCTCTGGATCCATCTTCAATTCATTTGAAGAGATCACAAAACCCAAGTATATGATTTATGTATTCATAAAAGAACCTTTATTCAAGTTTATCAACAAATTTTCTTCCTGCAAGCTCCTCATCACTAATGTCAAGTGTTTTAAATGTTCTTCCTTTGTTTTACTGAAGATTAGTATATAATCCATATATAAAATCAGAAATTTACCTATGAAGTCTTTCAGTACTTCATTGATCAACCTCATAAATGTGCTTGGGGAAATTTTCAACCTAAAAAACATGGCTAGACATTCAAACAAACCTTCATTTGTCTTGAATGTTGTCTTCCATTCATCTCACTCTCTCATTGTTATTTGATGATATCCACTCTTCAAATCTATTTTTGAAAAATATCTTTCTCCACTCAAGAAATCCATCAAATCATCAATTCTTTGAAAAGGGAATCTAGACCTAATGGTGATCTTGTTGATGTATCTCAAATCTGTACACATTCTCCATCCTTCTTTAGACTCAACACATTTGGTACCTTGCATGGGCTTAGACTTTCCCCGACTAAACCTTTATCTAAAAACTCCTGGACTTGATTCTTTAACTCTTCATTCTCTTGAGGTGTCAACCTATATGATGATTTTTTTGGAAAATTGGCTCCTAGAATAAGGTCAATGTGATGGTTGATACTCCTAATGGGTGACAATGAGTGAGGTAACTCATCCACTACTATGTCAGCAAAAATCTCTAATAGTTCCTGTATTTCTTCAGGTAAATCATCCATAGAAGTATTCATAAGGATAACCCTTGTCTTACCTAATACAACAAACTCCATATCTTGTTCCTTCTTGACCTCATTCAAGAGTTCATTCCCACTCATGAGAAGTATACTTGAACTAGCCTCCTTATTTGGCTCCTTGTCTTCTATTGGTAGAAACATGTGTTCTCTACCATTATTCTCTAGGGTGTAATTATTTTTCCTCCCATCATGAATGACATTTATATCAAATTGTCATGGTCTCCCCAAAAAAATATGACAAACATCCATCGGAATTACATCACATAAAATATCATCTTTATAGCCTCCTATCTTAAATTCAACTTTGCATTGTTGACTTACCATTACTTGATGTCCTTTCTGCAACCACGATAACTTGTCTAGGCTTGGGTGTGTAGTTTTATCGACCTTTTATTTCTCCACCATCTCTATGGATACTATATTATCAATGCTCCCACTTTCTACAATCATCTTGTAAACTCTATCCTTTGTTTTGCAAGCAGTCGTGAACAAATTCGTTCGTTGAACTGGTTCTTTTTCCTCTTTCTCTGGATTTAGAATAACTTTCCTCATGATAATGTTATTTCCTCCTTCTGCTTATTTTGCTTCCACATTCATCTGATCTTCAGAAATCTATGCTTCTACTCCCCCTTCTTTATTTCTCTCAAGGAATTACCATGACATATGTCTTGTGTTTCCATAGGCATAACACCTGACTTCACCTCCTCTGCCTCTTCCTCTTCCTCGAGGAAAATATTTTCTTCATCCACGTCGTCCTTCCTTAGAACTTCCCTCTTTTTTGGGGTGATTGTGATGTTTTCCAACCTCTTTCTTTGGCTTCTGGAGCTTCTCTCAGAAAATTCCCTTACCTCTGCTTGAATTTCCTCCCCTGTTTCATTGGCTTTGTTTTCTGGCCAACTTTTCTTTAGCTTGCAAGGCTACTTGATAAGAATCCTCGATTGTGACAAAATAGATCATATTGATCTCCTCTTGTATCTCCTATCTCAACCCATTTATATATCTAGTTATTTTCTCATAATTATTTTCCTTCTGTCCATCCCTGATATTCAGTCTATAGAATTCTTCAGTGTATTCTTTCACTTATAAACTTTTTTTCCTCAGGTTCTGTAACTTTCTGAATAGATTTGTCTGATACTCTTTAGGGATAAAATTTTCCTTCAACTTGGCTACCATCCTGTCCCAACTTTTGATTTGTTTCTTACCTTTGCATCTGCGATTAACTTATAGCTCATCCCACCATAACGTTGCATGACCTTTCAACTTGGTTATTGCATGCTTCACTTTCTTTTCATCTTCAATTTCTTCATAATCGAAGTATTAATCCATCGCATGTACCCAATCTAACAATTATTCAAGTTCCAAATTTCCTTCATACATCGAGACTTCTATTTTTTCTTTGCTTCATATTCTCGAAGCAAATCTTAACAGTCGTTATTCTACAGGTTCTCCTTATGCAACTCCTTCCTCTTCTACCTCTTCACTTTTATCTTCTATGACATAAACAACCTCTGATACTCTCCTCTGTGTTGTTTCCATGGCGTCCAATCTCATTCGGAGTCGCCTCATTTATTCTTCCATTTCTAGATTTTCTCTATGCCTTCTAGGTGGCATGGTTCCACTTCTTTGATTTCATTTTCTCCAACTTGATGTTATCAAACAAAACTCATTCACCTTTTCCTATTTTCTACAAGAAAAGTAGTGCAAACCGCCTTCCCTTCAAAGGGTTACTCGACCTCTCGGTCTAGGATTGTTAAATGTTGATTCGAAGCGACTCTTTTGGCCCCTTTTCTCCCGATGACCATGACTATGACTGTGGCTCTATTCCTTCGCAACTCATACTTTGGGGATATCCCTAACTATTTTATTTATTCTTCCCGAAACATGTTGTTTTGAATATACGAACACCCACCACACATCTCCTCGGATCCATTGGCCCCACAAGTGTTTGGGTTTTGCGACTTCATGAAACTCTAAGCCTCTCACTCTGAACTTCCGAGTTTCTGATTCCAAAACTTCTTAATCCACCTCCACGTATTCCTCTCATGATCAATATATGGGATTTGGATCGTGACTTTGGACTTCATGAGTTTTCTTTGTCAAGTCTTCAAACTTTCCAAACTCCAAAGTATCGAAACACTCTATGATTATCCTCCTCATAGCTTTACCAGATTTGATGGTCTGGAATCGTTCAACTCCCTCTAGGACTAGTCTTATCCACTGTCTTGGATGGGAACTTCAGGGACTTCTCTCCTTGAATATTTTTCACCATTCTTCCTCCTAAGCTTTACTTTCTTGACTTTCTCTGAACAGTCTCTTCGACACTTAGTTGAATCCTTGATCTGTGCACACCTTGCAACATATTTTCATTCACAACTTAACCCTCCTTATGGACGGCCCCACACTCCTTGTGTCTGTCCTCCAACCACTTTTTGTCTCTCGTGACTGAAATTGTGTTATCCCACCTAAGATTTCGAGTCTGAAAACTATATCACGCACTCCTTGTGGACGTCAATGCACTCCTTGGAGACATATGCTTCACTATCTCTTCTAATCTTTTATATTCAAAATATACTTGATCACGCACTCCTTGCGGACACTATGCACACCTTGCACTCACTCATTAAAGAGAAACAATTGAAACTTATTCACTCTTCAGAGTGGCTCATACATTCAACGAAGCAAATGCAGTCATGGATACAAGAAAATTAAATAACAGAGTGTTGAAAAATAAACAAAAGGGTGTACCATTCATTCAAATAGATAAACACATAACAACACATGTTTGGGACAATGTATCTCTATTATATTCATCCAACTGGAACTTACATACATTCATACGCCGTAAATGGACTATGCTCTATTAGAAGCCTTCCAATCATGTCCATAAACAACCTCTACTAGAAATAATACAACGCTATATACAAAGAGGTGCTCCTTGAGCTTCTCCCTCCAACTATTCAATGCTATCTAATCAAAAGTAAATGCTATCATCTACTCATCACTTATTACAATGAATATTGAGTCAGACAGATAAGAGTACAAGCTCGTAATCTGTACTTTGATCCATTTCATTAAAAAAAAATACATCTCCCCATCGATCTTACGTGATGGCTCAGCCTCCGATCATTAAAGATGTTCATAATTCAAAAATATTTCTCAGATATTACATTAATACATTGATCTTTGAAATTTAAAATATTTCAAAATATGTGCTACTGCGCCCAACTGTATTCCATGCTTGAGCTTTGTTGGTGATGCTCCTGCATCACAAAGTCACTCTTTAATACCACTAGATGGTGTCAAACTTTCTTATCTATCTCCTTTGTATGTTGTCTTCAAGCAAAATCAGGCTTTGATAACACTTGATGGTATCAAAGTATCTTCTTTCACCTTCTCACCTTTTCCTACGATATCTAGAAAGAATTTACATTTTGATACCACTTGATGCATACCCCCATGCTCTCCTTCGGGGCTGCACATACTCTCGGTATAGGATCAATCGAATTCGGGAGTTGAATCAGCTCACAGTTTCACACTAAACCTCTTCTATTTTCTCCACAGGTCAAAGTCCTACTTCTCGGGTGCGAAATCCCCTATTCAGGAATTTTTGAGTATCCATAGATTCCTCCATGTGACCCTGGTCAAAACAGTGGGCTTAAGCCTTCACTCAAACACACTTTTGGATTTAGGACTTTAGGTTTCCTCAGAACACCTGAATCCAAATCCACCGAGCTCTAAACTCGTGAAATCTTATGGACACGATCTATGGTCAACGTTCTCCCCACAACCAACGACTGCGATCTACTTGAGACTTCGAATAACTCTTGGTCAATGGTGTCATTTCCTCTTTTCTCTCCTTAGAATTCCATGATATTGTGACATGTGTCACCCTCATATCGATGGTCTCCATAGAATTCATTACTTCATGCTTCGACAATTCTCATTGCACCTCAAACATTCTCCTCCAAAGTACATTTCCTATGAATCACACAGATCTCTGCCACATGTTCCTCTGGATTCAATGGTCCATATATGCTTCTTCCTTCATAACTTCATGAGGTTTGCACTCTGCTTCTTGTAAATATTTTCAAGGATCTTCCTCATAAGATCCTCGAATCTACTACCACGTACCCTCCTTAATACTGATGACTAGGATTCACTTCGCCACTATGAGACTTTGATAACTTCCAATCCTATGCTACCACTTTCTCTTGGATATATCCTTCTCCTTCTTTCAAATATATGTTTTCATGTACCCTCCTATGGATCTATGGTCCAAATGGGTTTTGAATTAATAAATTTGGGAGATTTCACCCCTTCACAAACAGAAAACGCCAATTATGCGAAGTTTGAAAGATTTCAAGGTTTAACCTCCTCGCACCTACTTGAGATCTAACAATTGTCCGTGATCTTGACTTCCTATGAAAGGATATCAACCATCAATTCATGACCTTCAACAAGTTCTCCCTTTTTACTGAATCTTTGTTGCTATCTCTTGTGAGCTTGATTCCTCTAAGGATTTCGACCTCTAAAACATTCCTTGCGATTCTGGAATCTTTGACAAAGTTTGGACTTAGAGATTTCTTCAAAATAAATCTTACTACACACTCCTTGTGCTTCACAGTCCTTAACTCTTGATACTTATTTTATTCTTGACCATGTGTACTCCTTGAAACACTCGGTCTTAGTTTCTCTTTATCCCTCCTGAGCTTCTCTGATTCGAATCTAGACTCTGTCGATGCACACCTTGCGGAAAATATGCACTCCTTGCATCCGAAATCTCATAAGAGAAACAATTGAAGCTTATTTAACACTTCATAAGTCCATATACTCAACTATGAACAACATACATAAGAATAATGAAATAAAAACACATAGAACATATCATTCATTCAAATACACACTGAAGTGAACACTTTCCAAGCATTTGGATCAATTTATGTATGTTCTTTTAATTCATGAAGTATTTACATAACTTACAAAGTTCTTCACTATCTCCAGACACTCTATGTCTAACTTCTACATCTAACTTCTCACACTCTTTCTTCTACAATTCTATTCTCATACTCTATTATGTCTTACAACTTAATACATAAAACTTATCAAGGAGTGGCTTCTCGTGCTCTTCTCCATCCTATCTGAATTCTATCCCATAGTCGTTGTAGCGGTTACCTACTTAGTCCTATTACAATAAATGTGAGTTATTAATAGATAAGAGTTGATGATCCACATCTGTAACACCTTACAATCATGTAAGAATTTACAACAAATATCCATTCTCAGGCGGGTACCCGATTTTAAAAACAAAGTATTTAAAAATGATATTTCCAAAATATCTCAACAACCACTCCTACCTCTATTTAATGTCGATTTGAAATTTTGGCGCATTGACGTGTCAAATTATGCCTCAACACTTGGCCTCTTTAGATTTGATGGCGATGCTCCTGCATCAAGAGTGATCTTAGAGATTGATGTAAACCCTTGAAGAGTAATCTCATAGTTTTATGTCAACGCTTGGAGAATTCTAGAAGGCCTAAATATGTGGATGAGATTGTTGGACAATTGGTTGTCGTGATATAGGTCTATCATTGATCTTTACACAATTTTAAGGTGTACACTTGGTATAAAGTAGCACATGGATAATATACATTTCTTGTTGATGATGGTACTTGGTTGAGGTAAAACATTGGTATTACTTGTTGTGGTACAGATCAAGGTACATGTCAATGTACATGGTTGATATGCATGTTTGACACTTGGTATGGTACAAGTGTTTATGTGCATCCTTGATGTATGGCACAGGTTGGTGCCTGGTATGGTACATGAACACATCTTGTGATGGTATGTTGGTGACTATGGTACATGCTTGGTAGAGACATGTGTTGGTGATGGTGGACATCTGGTTGATAGGTTTCCTTGGTATATGATCCATGTGGGAGGATCTATTGATAGTTTGGTCATGGAACCCATAGTTGATCGAGGAATAAATACATGAATATCAATATAATTTCAATTAAGACGATCATAGATGGATAGTACGCATCATGCCATTTTCGGTGATATATGGGACAATACCTAGTTCCTCACGGTTGAAGAGATATGGATCTCTGAAGTTGGAGGACCCTATTCCCATCCTAATACACAATTGCAAACATGAGCTAAGTCTACCTCACTTAGTGTTTCCTTGGATGCATAATGCCTAGGTTCATAGCCCACACTGCCACTTTGACTGGAACCTCTTCCGTCTAGGCTCACTCCTAGGGAAGCCAAGGGGGGTAGTCCCTAGTTTCTATATTAGTTTTAGAGTTAAGTTCTAGGAGTTAGTTTTAATTATTTACAAGGTTTGGGGGATTCTAATTCCAATATGCACAAGCATCAATGCAAGATGAAGGGGTTAGAATGTCAAGAAAGACATTTCCTAGGGAAACTAAGACTAGTGCCTAAGATTGGCGAAGGGGTCAACTAAAGTTAAGGGTTTTTTCGTTACAAACATATTACAATATTACTTACAAAATAATAATTTAATCAAATAAACATTCGATACAAGATTTACAATTCAAAGTATGCTACATTACAACAACAACCTAACCAATTTACTTATTATGTGTTTGTGCAGGATATCAAGAGATTAAAGCATTGTATGATATTATCATCAAAGCATCAATATCATCATCATAAATATATCAAGAAGAAGATTTATAAATATAAGCACAAGTATCAAGGATGAATATCAACCACTCTTAATTATTAAACCCACAAGTATTTACAAATTTAGATCCAGGGTTGAGTTGTTAAGATTTCTTAAGGTTATCAAATTTTATTAAGATTTCACCAAAGCCTCCTATTCCTATTGCCAAATAACTATCATATACTCAATAAGTGTTTCCACCCTTGATTCGCAGGTCATCCCTAAGAAAAGAGTACTTACTGGAGAGGACACATCATGTGCGATGTGATACAGTCCCCAGCCTACACCCTCTGTTGTTTTCCTCAAGTCCCATTTTAGATGGTGAAGATGGTGGTATAAGGTACCCTAAAGATTCTGTTAGTTATTATATAAGTTAGGTAGACTTTTAGGAGTGTTTAGGACTGTTTTAAGGATTTTACGACACTTTTTAATGGTGATTTAGTGACTTGGCCGAAACTCACTTTTGCATTAAAAATGTGTTGTTTTAATTATGAGATTAAGAGCATCAACACATGTGTATATCACTAAAATGAACAATTACATAGCTTGAAAGAATAACAAAGTCAAGAACAACTTGCCAACCAATAGAAGATGTACAATCACACTGTGACATCCCCAAAAATAAAATATTTTTGAAAGTTAAATTTGCTGGAAATTTATTCTGTTTTTAGTAAACTAGAATTTGCAATTTTTTTTCCATTTATGGCAATTCCAAATTTTGAATTTGATATTTGTAATTAATTGTTATGGCTGTTGGGTAGAGATCTGATTTGACTCAACTAACTATTTGACTATGACACTTGTATAAAAAGAGAATATTTATATTGATTGCAGGAGGACAAATGGAATAGCCATGTTAAAATCAACTGACCATGACTCCATGAGTGGGGAACATGTTGGAACTACCTCTAGGATGATTATTACAAGTGGAAAATCAGCGATTTGGCCATTAGTAGCCCCTGACAATCAGGGATTTAGAAGGCTACGAAAATTCCCAAGGGAGGGAAAAGACCTAGGCAAATTGATTAAATAGCATATGTGAGGAGGTAGGATGCTGCCAAGTATGCTAGGAGGGGCTATGGAATTTCTTGTTGTTATGAACACTATTGTTGGAGTGTGAGGCAAGAGGAAACTACTGGAATTGCAGGACATTGCTGAGGAGGAGTCTTATTGTCCAGGTTCACCCTCATGGATTCATGGTCAAGCTAGGGGGTGAATCAGGCAAGTGATTTTGGCTGCCATATTCTATGGTTGGGAGAAACGTGGATGTTCCATTTGTTTTCCAACAAGTTTATTCAGATATGTCCTCTTAACCCTCATCTGTTTAAAATCGCTAAATGGTTGGTGTAATGCATCTGTTAATCATGAATTGAGTATTATTATGGACGAAATATCGAAATCAAATGTGATTATCTCTGTTTCATTTTATTGTTGGGTAAATACTAAATTTTCCATCAATCTTCTAGCTGTGAGAATATGCCTTGTTAAGTCCTTAAGGAATAATTTACTATGGGTTAGTTTGTTTGTTGTATTAGAGTAAAAGAGGTAGACGAATTCCCAAAACTGAATGGTACTTATCATAATGAACTAATTAAGAGTGCATTGTAAATGGAAATTGAATAAACATTTATACATATAGATGTATGTTTATATTTTCCTGTGGGTTATTACCTATACAGAAATACAATAAGTAAATGAAATCCCTTTTTCACACATATTAAACATTATGAGATCCGGGTATGAAAATGCTTGGGATGAATTTATGTATGAAAAGTAATCAAAGAATTGCAAAATTCTCTACAGAAAGACGTACATTACACAGAGTATAAATAATTTCAGTCAATCTGGTCTAATTATCCACATGTTAAAACACTGGAATAAATTAGAAATAACACCATTTAACACAGGACCAATTCTAGGATGTAATATGAAGGGCGCAAAGGCCCCAAATGAAAAAAAAACATTTTGAAACCCCTGTGTGTGCATATGCTCGGGTAACATCCACAATGTTATAAAACAATAACAAAAATCACCTCTGTGTGTGTATTAGTCTGATAAGTAATGAAATAAACAACAGACTCGACTCGATTACAATTCAAGAAGTTATATTGATATCGGCATACTGTTGACAGTCAGAATTTAACCACTCTGTATTACTCTACTTTCATTATACGACATGCAAAGAGAAGAATCCTGGATCTTGAATTAATTATACACAATAAAAAAGTTCGATCCCAGATTTAAGGTAGGTATGAAACTACGTAGCCGATGGAATTATAAATAGTTTGAATGGTACATTATTATAATGATCATTTTCTTTCTAAACAAGAATCTAACTTCACACTAGGTACATTACAGTTACAGGCCGAGGAAAAGACTTCAACTTTTGCATCAGGGACGATTAAATCCTGAAGGGTTTATGTTAAGGAACCTGAGCACCTTTTCCCATGAAAATGATGGCCGAAATTTCGAAGGTTCAGAGTCTTCTATTCCTGCAAAGTAAACCAAAAATCGTTAATATCATTTGGCTTAGGTAGAAAAGTAAATATAACTAAAATGTCAAGGCATAATGTTTACAATGAACCAAAATTTAAAGAAATAAATAAAATCGAGATTATACTTAACTTGGTCATGTCATAGGCCTCCCTCACACCAAAGTAAAGGAATCCAACCTTGAACTTGATGGGGAAAGGAAGCCAATACCGATCTAATGGGTACCTCACAAAAAACAAGTGGGAGGCCCCATCATTAGAACACATTATATACAGTTCTCAAAAATAAGGAAAAAAAAAATTACTTATCTGAAGTAAAACAGAGAAAGATTGATAGGGTTTGAACTAATCCAGAACTATAGAACAAAATTTAATATGTACATTAGACCACACTTGAGAATCAAACCAATAGTAAACACGCTTTTCTAAATGCTATAAGTGTCAGGGATTATATGTTCGGCTTGCCAATGCATTTATTTAAAAATATTTTCGGACATAGAGTTAACCTCTGAACGAAAATACAGAAAAACCCTTTCATATCTCTCTCAACTAATGGGTGGTCTGTCACGGGTTACCCTGTTCCTCAACCTTTGAAAAGACATGCCTTGGGCAGAATTCTATCATAGCTGGTTCCATTCGGGGATCAACACAATGGTGGAAATTTATCAGGGGTCTGAAACTTAAATAATAGAAGTTTTAGAAAGGGTCAAATCGAAAGACAAAATAAGGATACGATCAAAAAATTCAGTGAAGCAAAACCCCATAACCTACCAGTTAGACTATGCCAAAATGAAGGACAATGAAGAGGTCTCGAAAGGGGTTGGAGTCTTTCCTTACTGAAGGGGATTTTTCCCTAGTAGATTTTGTGTCTGGGGTTGTAAGACAAATAACAAGTCATAGGAGTAAACTATCATGGGAGAATCATAACTAGAGCCACAGTAAAAATAAAAAAGGAACTTGTCCACCTTAAGTAAAGTCGATTTCTTCTTTAAAAAAAAATGTTAATGTTACAGAGGGTTGTGATCTTACCAAAGTAAACAGGTAGGGACTCCTGGTTCCCACCCGGTGGGTACCTTTGCATGTTCGTGAAGAGAATATAGAGGTGATTGTAGGAATAGGAAAATGTAAAGACTATAAGAATGCCAATGGAATAACTCATAATCCTAAAGTGCCTTAATGCGTAGAGTAAAGGAGGCAAGTACGATGGAGGTTTCTGCCCATGTGAAAAGGATTATATGGCATATTCTTATCAGACAAGGGGTCAAGTGAAACCATTACTTTTCGCAGTCACTCCATAATTCATTAAAGGCAGGACTAGAGCTTTAGCTCTTGCCTGTCGAGACTTTGACCTCACATTAATGGCACACAAAACTACGGAGGGTCCCCTCCCGATTTAACCAACTAGAAAGTTGAACCACATCTGCAATGAGAATTATTAACATCGTGTTCGAAGAGAAACCATCGTGAATTTAATTAGGTTAAGAATAATGGGTTCAGGTAGTGTCTCACAGTTTCAACCTTTCTCTTTTAATTAGTGACCCACAGGGCATTAACCAACTCGGGGACTTAGTTTGAATGCATGGATTTTTAAAAAAGAATAATGCTAACACATAAGCATAAGCCTATAGCCTATGTGCTAGGGTAAATATCTCGACATACATTATGGTGGATCATTTAAATCTTTCCCTTTTAAATACTATTAAGACCCCCTTGCGCATAAGTTTATGAAGTGTTTTACGTAGGAAAGAATTTTGGGATCTTGACTCCTAAGTCCTCCATAGTCGAAGTTCTGTGTAGTATGACACATATAAATGTTTGTAAGCTTTAGGACTTACAAAATTATTAGAGTAATCGACGATTATCTTGGCATGACTTGGATACCTATATGTTGGCTGTTTAAAATGTCAACATGGGTAACCAGAATATAAGAAACTTATCAGAGTTTAATAATAGAGAAAATGATCATTTTATCCTAAGCACGAATATATCAGGTTAATTAGGATTAATGTTCTGGAAAAGAAAAAAAAAATTCCATGTCAAAATTAGGGTATATTACATATGGTATCAGAGAAAAAGCTACAAGAATGGGCCTGAACAAGGCCACATTAGTTGCTTAGTATTTATTCTAATTTATGTAAAACTAATAAATCTTATGGTTACAAACAGAAAGCCCTTTTTATTTTTCTAAATTATGGCAGCTCAAGAGGGTTCATAAATCGGGATGGAAGGAAATCCGCAACAAAGACCTCCTGGAGATCCAAGATAGAACAATGATGGAAGCTCACCCATGGAGGTGTTGGAAACAATGAGAAATCTTCTTGTTGAACTGTAGGTTTTCAAGGTCGACAATGAAAAATTGAAGAAAGCATAGTAGGAACAACAAGAGATAAATGAAGTCCTCTTGTGTAGTATAGTAACCAAGAAAATCCCAAAAGATGATAACCATGACGAAGAGGTGAGCAAAAGGGCCTCCAAGAATTCTGTTCCAGAACAGAAAAAGGAGACAATTCATCTGAAGGGACACCTTTAGCTTAAGACAAAACTATACCAGACAGAAAAGGAAAACAAATAGACCACCTTGAAGGAGAATTTAAAAATATTAAACCAGCTACCTTTGATGGAGAATCTAGGACAGGAGAAGAATCTCATGCATGGTTGTTGGACATCAAAAAATACTTCCAAATATATAACTATTCTAGCAACATGAAGGTCAAAATGGCCATCTACAATCTGAAGGGGAAAGCCAACATTTGGTGGCAAGACATGAAATTGGCCAAGGGCCTAAAGGAGAAACAATTGGAATGGTCTGAATTTAAGAAGTATTTTAAGAAACAATATATTTCTAAAAACTATTATGAAAGGAAGATGAAATAATTTTATGAGTTACAACTCAAATAGATGATGATGGAGGACCTTATAAATAAATTTCTGGAACTACTAAGGTTCATACCATACATCCGGGAGGATAAGGTAAAAATCCAACGATTATTAAGTTGTTTACCACAGTCCTACAGGGACATAATTGAGTTTGTCAACCCCAAATCCTTGAGTGAGGTATTCCCAATTTCTGGAAGGATAAGAAGCAAGATCGCATGAACCAGCGGAAGAAGGGATACCAACCAAATCCTTATCAGAATGCAGCAAAAAATTTCCCAAGGAAGGATTTTCACTCCAATCATCTGAATGCGCAAGGTAGTGGTAAACTGGTAAACTTGGGAATGAAGAAGTTTGAGGACAACTCCCACGAGCCATTAAAGTGTTGGGAATGCAGAGAGCCTCATCTAAGGAGGAACTTTCCATGTTTAATTTCAGAAAACAAAACTATTTTTCACAATTTTCAGGAAGCCTCGACGGTGGGAGACGTGGGCAGAAGCAAGCATCAGATAAATGCAACCATAGATGGTTGACAAGCTGACCACCTATCCTTGGTGGTAGAAATCGAAGGTAAAATCAATGACACCCGAATTTATGTTTTAATTGACCCTGGAGCTACGTTAATTTATATTATTCCTGATATAGTAGAGTCAAATAAACTTAAGAAACTGAAGCACGCAAAATCATGGCTTGTACAATTAGCAACATGTACTAAAAGGAAATTAGTTGACTTTATTTTTTATTTGAGTTCAGCTTAGATGGTCAAAATATAAGGACCAATCTGAACATCCTACCACTAGGATCTTATGATATGACTGTCGGGATGGATTGGTTGGAACAACATAAAGTAGTACTAGATTTTTATACAAAGGTACTTAGCTATAAAGATGAATTTCACACTGTTAGAACATTCCAAGGTGTACCAAAACCTGTATCAGTCAAACAAGTTTCAACGATGCAACTCAAGAAATGTATTAGAAAGGGATGCCAAGTTTATGCCATCCAAGTGACAAAACTATTAGAAAAAAAAGTTAAGCCAAAGTTAGAATACTTCACTGTCCTACATGAATTCAGAGACATGTTTGTGGATGAGATACCAAAATTACCTCCTAGAAGGGAAATAGACTTCTCCATAGACATACTACCCAGTTCAACCCCTATCTCAAAGGCACCATACTGAATGAGTCTACCATAACTAACAGAGTTAAAAATACAATTACATGAATTGTTGGACAAAGAGTATATCAGATCGAGTGTCTCACCATGGGGGGCACCAATCCTGTTTGTGAAAAATAAAGATGGTACTCTAATACTATGTATTGATTATAGACAACTGAACAAAATGACTATTAAGAACAAGTACCCCTTACCAAGGATAAATGATTCGTTCGATCAAGTAGGTGGGGCCTAGATATTTTCAAAGTTGGATCTATGATCTCATTATCATCAAGTTTGGATAAAAGACGAGGACATAAGAAAAACAACTTTTGGGACAAGATATGGACACCACAAGTTTGTAGTCATACCTTTCGGACTCACTAATGCACCAGCCATGTTTATGTGCCTGTTGAACAATATTTTCAATCCATGCTTAGACAAATTTGTAGTAGTATTTATCGATGATATTTTGGTTCATTCAAAAATAGATGAAGAACATGATGAACACTTAAGAATAGTTCTGCAAACGTTGAGGAAAAACAAAATCTGCGCCAAATTTGAAAAGTGAGACTTCCATCAGAAAGAAATACAATATCTAGGACATGTAATTTCAACAGAAGGAATTGTTGTAGACACGAAAAGGATAAAATCCATTATGGAATGGTTCGTACCTAAGGATGTAGTGGATATTCGATCATTCATGGGAATCACAGGATATTACCGCAGATTCATAGAAGGTTTTTCCAATATAGCCTACCCTATCATGTCATTACAAAAGAAAGGGACCAAGTTCAACTGGTCGGAGAAGTGTCAGGATAGTTTTAACAAGCTAAAGGAATTATTGACAACTGCACCGATATTGAGGGTAGCAGACCCAGATAAAAACTTCACCGTATGTGTTGATGCAAGTAAAGAAGGACTAGGTGGTGTCCTAACTTAGGAAGGACATGCTATTTGTTATGAGTCCTAGAAATTAAAAGAACATGAGTGAAATTATGTCACTCATGACTTAGAATTGGCAGTGGTAATACGTGCCTTAAAAATGTGGCAAAACTACATAATTGGCAAAAAAATCTTACTACTAACGGATAATAGTAGGGTGAAATATCTATTTATCCAACCAGATCTTAATGGAAGACAAGCAAGATGGCTAGCCTTCTTGAGAAAATTCAACTTCGAGGTCAGACATATCAAGGGTAAGGAAAATAATGTAGAAGACGCTTTAAGCCGAAGATTCCATGTGTTATTTGAGATAAATATCAACAGGGATGAAAGTGATATGGAACAAAGAATAAGGATGACAAGTATTAACAACAGAAACTACACTAAGATGATGGAATAATTACAAAATGGTACTTCAAACTCAGATAAACTAGATCTAAGTGTCGACAAGAAGGGACTATTACCATTTAAAAACAGACTTTACATACTAGATTCAGTAGAGTTAAAATTAACAGTTTTGGATGAAGTGCATAAGAAACCATATTCTGGTCATCCAGGTTACCAAAAAAAAATAACAACACTCAGAAAACTATTCTACTGGCCTAATATGAAGGGCGAAACAACAGAGTACTTGGCTAGGTGCCAATATTATCAGTAGGTTAAGGCCAAACACCATCATCCAACCGACCTATTACAACCATTATCAGTACCAGAATCGAAATGGGAGACCATATCGCTGGACTTCATAATAGGTTTGCCTAAAACTCAGAAACCAAATGATTCTATCATGGTTGTATTCGATAAAATCAGTAAGTCTTCACACTTTATTCCTGTAAAGTCTACTTTTAAAGCTATAAACATTGCTGAAATATTCATGAAAAGAATTTTTAGACTGCATGGTATTCCTAAAATGGTGATTTCAGATAGAGATGTAAAATTCACATCCTATTTTTGGAAGGAATTGTTTGCAGGGATAAATACTAATTTGAACTTTAGTATGAGTTACCATCCACAAATAGATGGATAGACCAAAAGGACAAACCAAATCATAGAGGACATGCTCCACATCTATGTAAGAACAAAACCAAATAAGTGGGAAGACTACCTACAATAGGTAGAATTTGCATATAACAATGGGTACCAAACTTTGGCTAAGTTGAGCCCTTTCGAAATACTATACGACATAAAGTGTACGAGTCCAATTAGCTGGAATAACTCGGCTGACAGACTCATGGTTGGACCAGAGATGCTTCAAGAAATGGAGAACATGGTAAGGAAAATACAACAGAGCTTGAAAGAAGCACATGACAGACATAAGAGCTATGCATATCAGAAAATAAGACACTTGGAATTTCAAGTGGGAGACCATGTTTATTTGAATTTCAAAGCCTGAAAAATCTCGTTGAAGTTAGGGAACTCTGCCAAGCTGGCACTCAGGTTTTATCAGCCTGTTATCCCCAATTTCTAGGGATAACTAGGAGATCATGTCTCGAGGCCCACAGGTCCTAGACATGGAGTACTGAGAGTAGGATTGACCTGAGCATGGTCCTGGAGGGCCCATCTTTCTTCTCTTTCATTAGACTTGTCTTGTCAGTAGCAACAACATCCATCACCTTTGGCTTGGACTTGTATCATAGAAGACTCTTGCTCCATGAGGTAATTGGTCCAGGGATCATGGTATGTGTCATACTTGATCATTATGACCTTTAGATATATGCATCAAATTCCTTTTATTTCTGACGACTTCTTGGATCTTACACTAACCCACTTGACCATGGTTGGGGGGATTGACAGGGTATCCTAGCAAGCTTGTACCCATAGGTTTTGGTTTGCCATTGGGGGATTTCTGAAGGGCCATCATCCGCTCCCATCATATCATCACTTTTACATCTTATCTCCCACTCAGCTACCCCTTTCCCCTAGTCTGTGCATTAGGGTGATCTATTTGTGGGGTTACACCTTATCTCGTGGGAAGAATGGGCTAAAGGCCTAGAAGGTAAAAACAGTTGGTTAAAGTTAAAAGCCATAAAAATGAAACCTAGAGATGACTCACCCAGGGATCCTTGAGAAGGAAATATATGGCCTCTCAACAAGAAATAAGAGGGACCCGAAGAAAACAAAACAAGACCTAGCTAAGATAATAGGGGGTCTCATCACGATCCAACCTATTATGTTCATGGATACCTAGAAGTATGGCATTACCGTCATATGGTTACCACGCCAGGGCAGTGACCTTTGGTTGCATGGCCAAGGGAAAGGGGGTCTCATCACGAGCCAACCATATCATCTTTGTGAAAGTATTTGTGGGTAACATTGTCAGCTCTGGTCACCATGCCAAGGCAGTGTCCTCTAGTTAGACCTTCAAATAAAATAAATAAGAAAAAGAAATAAAGAAAAGAAAGAATAAAGGCAATAAAGGTCTTGAAAATAATTACATCCATGACAGGTACAACTCGCCTTCTACAAAGGCACCCACAGGTAATATCGTACACCCCTATCTTTCACTCTACCCATATTTCTGGACATCCCTTGACCACATCATCTCGTGTTACATGGCTAGGATGATATCCTCTGGAGACTTTCCTTTTCCTATGGATGCTGGCCCAATAGGGTGTTTTGTCTTTTTCTTCGGCTTTGTATTGTAGGTCATTGTAATATCTTTGAGCTATTGAATGATATCTCATGGGTTTTATGCATGTATTTGATAAAATTGATGATGAAATATGATTGACATTGATATGATCCCCGTGACTAATGAGCCCATGGAGGGGGAAGTTTTTGATGTGCAGGACCATGCCCGATGGATAGGTACCAGTTGGACCGGTACACATGGGGAGATGATTAGCTCAGACCTCCATCGGTTTGAAGAGCCCATTAGATGGTTGTCGGGACCCCATTAGGGGCAGAGAGAGAACAGTGATTGATCGATCCTTTTCACATGAGAAGAAGAAGGATGTTCCATCCAGGACACTTTGGCTGAGCCCAGCCTAGGGGATTTGACCCACTTCATATTGAATCTTTTCCTTTTGATGGCCAGGATGTCACCCAGGAGGCCTTGACGTCACCTTGAGTGTGTGGTAGTTTGACAGGATGGATGGCATGTGTGGAAGCTTGGAGGAGCTCAGAAAGGGCTAATGTTTGACTTCTGGACGCTGGACTAGCCCCAAAAGGGCCTAACGTCTCCATCAAAGGCGCTTGAATTCTCACTTTTGCTCATTTATGTATTTTACCCAGCATTTAATGTAAAGCAATATGATTTTGGTTTGTATCCTTGTCGTCTATTTTGAATGACCTAATTTTAGTTATAGGTCATGATACACTATATATTGAGGATGTTTTTCCCTCATTTGAAGATAACACACAACTCACTCTCTTGTGAGGTCTGATTTTTGCGCCCTACTGTTCAAGGATAAATTCGTGAGTGCGGACACAGACCAATCTCCTCAGATCCGCCTGGATCTGGAACAAACTGTGACAGAATACTACTCTTTCCCTAGTTCTAAAGTATTGAATGGACAAGAGAAGAAGGATGATGTACTTACTTTATGAAATCTCTCCTTATCTCTGTTGATCCTCGCTCTGCTACGATGCTCTTGCGTCGTCCAATCACAACAACACAAACCAATC
>JASDQU011441339.1:6381-20769 GCA_032191745.1 Picea mariana
ATGCATGATGTTTTCATTCTCATTCTGGATGGCGTAAAATTTATTCTATGATGGTGTGAAATAGTATTGTTTACACTCTGGACTGTGTTAGGGTTTTATTCTATTTTCATTGTTCTGGTCTGCGTAATGTTATATTATCACTCTGGATGGCGTAAGAAAAATTCATCCTATGACTATGTAAATCTAAATAGACTCTACCAATGGGTGCGTTTTTCTTGTGGTGAATAGTTACTGTGCAAATCTAGATAACTCTGCAATTAGGTGCATTTTCCTGCTGTAAAAAGTTTTACTGTGTAAATTTAATAAACTCTAGCCTGGTTTCCATTGCGCCTCCATCCCCATTATCCACTTAGCCCTCGTTTTGATTTATTTAACCCTAGCTTGGGTTCAACACCCACTTCTCGGTGAATCCATCTCGATCGCTGTAAATATTTGAGTACCACTTGACTGTGGGCATTTTTTTTAGTTACTGTGGACGTTTCATTTTTTTTGTTGGGGAGGGAATTCCGTTTTACAAGATTACTGTCATTTCGTTTTATGAGGTAATGTGTGCGTTATACTCTTTCATGAATTGCTGGGGTGTTTTAATTCGCTTTATAAACGACTGTGTGCATTGTATATCGAGGGGGGCGGCCTCTATATACTACTGTGTGCGTCTTTATGTGAGCGTTTCTATTTACAGTTAAATAAAAAAAAAGCTAGTAGATTTCTGTCTCAATGGCATGGACAACCCTAATTCGGTTGTTATTAGGTAAACCCAGTTTCTATTTACAGTTAAATAAAACAAAAGCTGGTAGATTTCTGTCTCAATGGCGTGGACAACCCTAATTTGGTTGTTATTAGGTAAACCCAATGCTGCAGCCGTTGTAAGGTGGTGTTATATATTTTTTTTATATATGGTCTCTTGTATAAACAACAGCACACCATGTGAATACACCCACAGCTCAACCCCCAGCATGGGCATGCATTGATGCCTACTTACAACCATACCTTCTGTTCCCTACCGCACTGACAAATCGTTGGGTTGTAATTAATAATATTGCAATGCTGGTTAATATTAGGGTGCATTATGTTGTGGGTTGGTTGACGGTGGGTGCAAGTATTCACCAGACAAGTCTACAGCATTATCGTGTTGTTGGTTTTCTCTGGTCGATGGTATGAAACCTTGCCTAGTGCTGCCTAACCCTATTTTAATTAAATCACTGCTTGAAGATATGATTAATTAATTGCTTCTGGAATATCTACACCTGACTAAATCATAAAAAGCATGGGGCAATTACCAGAGGTGAGAAGCGCTGTGTAGGCCAACGAAACAGTAGGAGGATTGGGCACCTCGTCCTGTCAAACGCTCACCACGGCTCCTTCCTTTTCCGTTTGACGAATGTCAATGGTGCCATTTAAGGCGTAATGCTGGGGAACAACGCTACAGCTTTTACTTTCGTAGGGAAGGGTTCTTTTATTTAAAATTCCAATGCTATTAGTAACAGGTGTCGACCTGGTTAGTTGATCCGGTGGTTGTAGCTTCATTGGTAAGAGAGAGTATTAAAGCGTAACGTTTCTGTCATTTAATTTCAACGTTGCTTGTTTTATACAAGGAAGGATGTGGTTATTAATTAACAGGTTATCCATTAATATTACATCTATATCCTGGGTTGAGCCGTTTGTTCATTTTTGTTCATAGCTGCTTTCCTTATTAATTAATCAATTAATGGATACTTTTACAGCCTTCTCGGTGCGTACGATGTCCTTTCCCAAGGGGTAGGATGTTATGTATTTTTTGTGTAAACTAAAAAAAAAAAAATCGATGCGTCAATATGATCGAGTATGCACAAGTCTCATGTTTAAATCGCCACCTTAGATGACATATGGATGGGTGATTCTGGTTTTATAATAAACAATGGTTCTTCTAAATTACTATATGCCTTTATGCTGTTACCTCCTAACTTAGTTAAGGGTTTGTTCTCATTTCAAAGATTGTCGTTGGGTTTTAATGTTAAAAATGGGGAATAGTGTCACTCCCTTTTCATAAAGTTGGATTCATTATAAGTGCCATTGAATGTAATGCCAAATGTAATGCCTATGGTCAAGTTAATGTGAATAATAATTGACTTTCGGCAAATGCTTAAGGTTAATGTTATTATTGGCTAGAGTAATAATCAATGCAAAGGATGTTGATTGTATGCGTAGGGTAAGGTAATGCTAACGGTATTGTTGTTTAATGTTAATGATGATTGTTTCATATTAATGATAAGTTTGGCTTCTTTATAAGTGCCCTTGAATGTAATGCCTAATGTTAGCCCTTATGGTCAAGTTAATGTTAATGTTAATTGATTTTCGGTAAATGATTAAGGTTAATGTTAGTATTGGCTAGAGTAATAATCAATGCAAAGGATGTTGATTGTATGCGTAGGGTAAGGTAATGCAAACAGTATTGTTGTTTAATGTTAATGATGATTGTTTCATATTAATGATAAGTTTGGATTCTTTATAAGTGCCATTGAATGTAATTCCTAATGTTAGCCCTTATGGTCAAGTTAATGTTAATAGTAATGGATTTTCGGTAAATGTTTAAGGTTAAATGTTATTATTGGCTAGAGTAATAATCAATGCAAAGGATGTTGAATGTATGGGTAGGGTAAGGTAATGCTAACATTATCATTGTTTCATGTTAACGATTAGGAAATGAAATGTTAATGCTAGTGTCAAGATTATGTCAATTATGGCAAGGATAAGGTAGTTTAATCCATTGGACTATTGCAAGGTTACCGGGTTAAAAATTTACAATGGTGTCGTAAATTGTGATAAAGATAGGGTAGCCTTAAGGTGACTGATAAGTTGCAGGATTATTGATTAAGATGTACCATGGTGTTGTAAATCATCAAAGGAAAATATAGTTGTAATTTTATGGATATCACCTATTGATGAAGGTGCCAGTTATTTCGCAAGGTTAACGTAATCTAAGAATAATGTGTGTATCCTCTCATGATAAAGAAATGGTAATGTCTATTTTAGCGTTGAAATTATACGTGGAATGTCTTGAATTAAGCATAACCCTTTTATTGTGAGAAGGGTGTTGTTCCTTAAATTTAAGGTGGTACTGGGTTGGTAAACGTTTCGTATGCGTGGTCTGCTTGTGTCGGGCGGGAGGTAGACACCTTTAGTAGCCTTAGTATATATGTCTATGTGTTTCCCTGCGTCAAGAATCCAGTGCCGTATCAAGAGTCTCGAGCCCTTTAAAGGCAGGGTTTCCACTCTTGCGACACACTTTAGGGGATTACTAGTTTCTGCCTGAGCAGTCAGCCAGGAGCCTATCTGACCTTCTCTCTCTCCGGAGCAGAGAACTAAGATTAAACTCCCAGCTTTCCTGTGTAGAAATAGTAAGACCTATTACTACGGATTCTTCCTTCTGTGTTCATACGGTACCTAACCCAGTATGTCGTATATTGTTGAAGATATGGTGGGGCGCCCTTGTGTTGAGTAGTATTTGCGTGCAGATACCTGTTTTGCGCATTGTGTCTTCTTGTTGTGATCCTCATGGTTGCGTCTTGTTAGTCGTCGGGCTGTGACGTAGAGTCATGTGGGTCTGTTTCCCCTCCTACGCACGCGCACACACTGTTAAAAAAAAAAAAAAAAATTGCACCTGTTATCCGAGTTGTTGTCGTAACGTGGAGGGTTCTTACAGTCATACAACAAAGAATTGACACTCTACTCATGCTAGAGGAAGAAAGGGAAAAGGATAAATCAAAGTTCATGTCCCACCAACAGATCGTTAAAATATGGTTTAACAAGCATAAGGCTAAAGAGAAGGATTTTGAAGTAGGGGACTTGGTCCTAAAATGGGACAGTGCAAATGAGCCTAAAGGAAAACACTCTAAGTTTTAGAATCTATGGCTCGGGCCTTTCCAAGTGGCTAAGAAGATTGGGGTGGGTACTTATCGGTTACAGAATCTGAGGGGGGAACCTGACACCCTCCCAATAAACGACCAAGCCCTAAAACAATATTTCCATTAAAATAATAATAATAATAATAAAAGCTATTTTTGAGTTTTATGTTTTGTATGCGTATTTCATGAGTTGCTTCAGCTAGGTTGACTACGAATTAGTTTTATTTTTTACTTTCTTTTGTTGTTTGATTTCCACACTTTTGAAGGTTGTGTTTAGCAAGACAATGGTTGACCTCAAATCATGTGACATAGAAAACTTTGTTCCTAACTCATTGCTCACATACAACACAAGGAAGCACTGAGGAACCTACAGTTTCTTTGAAGAGTCCTCTATCTAACTCGCACAGACGAACAACTCTGGAGAAATGCAGAAAGGTCTACCCAATGGTCTGGTGAAACCTTACGAGAAATTTGGAAAGATGAACAGGACTGCATGAACCCCAAAGATAAAGCTAGCAAAAGATTCACCTTAAGCCATCTCATTTTGAAAATTAAATAGACATCATCCTCTCCCACTCACTCAGGGAATTCTTCCAAAATCAAAGTTAAATATACCAAATGAGTGAACAGTGAGAGAGGGTATGAAGATATCTTTGCCAGGGCTATGGACGATCATTGGCAGCGGAGCAAGGTCTTTGATTTCGAGGTGACTCTGTTGGGGCAATGGATGCTCGCTCGCATCGGAGCAACACCGTAAAAAGTGCGTAAAGGTAACTAAAGGCTCCATGCCAGTGAATACTTTACTATATTTTTGTCAAAAAGGGCATGAGTCAGGGTTATAGGAAACAAAGGAGGAATAAAGGTTAAAAACCCCACAGGTAGACCCGGAAGAATCAATCGAAGAATTTCAAATGCAAGGGTAAACGAAGCTCTGATTTATAGCCACTAAGGTTCTCCACCATCTTTTGTATCAGTTGAACATGAAGGAGGAACATAGATTCTACTTTCACCCAGTAAGTCGCTAGTTGTTGAGCACTCAACACACCCTAAAAATCCTATGTTAAATTTTACTTTTTAGGTACCACTTGATCTTTTGCACTGTTTGATTCTACTTCAGTATGAAAAATGTTGCCTTTGCTTATCACTTTTTTTTTCTCATTTAAGTCTCTCAATGTTTTCTTAAGCATGTGAAAAAACATAGCTTAAAAGACTAACACTTAATTAAAGAATCGACAATCAAGACTTCTCCTTGACACGCTTAAGAAATTCAGCATCGGAAAGGATTAAGAATGAAAGGAAATCATTCAAGAGAATCGAGGTCACCGAGTGTCAATATTCGTTGGCGTCGGCAAACGAAAGTTGTTCCTCAGTGACAAGTGTCACTCAAGGATATCACCGACGATTGATCCCTTTCGGCGTCAGTAAAAGGTGAAAAGAGAAAGCATCGAACGAAGAATGAAATAATTTCGTCGATCGCTAACTTCCGAAATGTTTTCAGTATAGGGAAATTTCAAGGACGTAACCACAAGGTAACTACGCAGTGGAAATATCTCTGAAGGTCGATCCTCGATAACTTTGACATCGACAAGTTTTTAGAAGGATAGCCCGTAGAGGATGTGATAAGTCAATCCTCGATCGCCGAACCCTGATACCTTTTGGCCTCGACAATCCCGGGTTTATTTTAAACACCCGCCTCCTATAAAAAAAGGCTGACTTTGACTGAGATACATGATCAAACCGCCTATCCTCATCCGCCATCTGTAGTTTCCCGAGTGATTATATGTATGATCCAGTTCTCCCCTTAGTCGTTACTAGCTCTCAAGACCCACGTCGCATCTCGAACCAGTTCTTCCATGTCAGCACCATACGATGAAATCAGTCAGCGTCGAAGGTTTCTCAGGAGGATACCAACAGGAACATACACAAGGATATCGCCGATTCTTGATCTTCCCACTAAGAAAGCAACGTGGTGGGACATTTTATCTCTAAGATACGATGGCTCCAAAACATTTAAAGAACTAATTAATTCCAAAAATCCTGCATTAGTTGCTAATCCGTGCGTGAATCAAAAGGACATTTTGAACCTATCAATACTGCACATCACCCTCTACACCCCCACCATCAACCCACGTAGAATTTATTTGTAGAGATTCGGCGGTAGGTTGTTTTGAATCTCAATCATCACTCGAATCAATTGATTGATACGACTGGTAGGATATCTCCCGTTAAATCCTCTTGAGTCTTTTTTAAAGGAGATTGTCTTATGTGCAAAGAAGTTTGGAACATCCAAAGGAGCGAGACAATAAATCTAGGGAAATCTTCCAAGGTCCAATGAGTATTAAACAACAATTTTAGCAAGCGTTACAGGTATGTACCGGTATTTGGACATTTTGTGTTTCAGTTCATACGTTTTCATCCAATGTTACTCTATACACATGCCTAAAGGATCATTTTTAGTTATAGGGACGATCTCTTCGAAGAAACCTACCACTAGGAAATCTCCAAGAGCACCAAAGCTAAAGGAACCAAAGGGAGGAGAAGTCTCTTCCACAGTGATCACAAAACAACTGGACTTTTCTCCAAAACCGGTGCCCATAATCAAGACATCCACCAAGGAGGTTTTCACTCAGCCTCCGGCCTTTGGAGACACAGAGGCGAATATCGGGACCAACACAGTATTCTTGCACTGGGAAGAGCTTTTCAAGAAAATCAAGCGGGAGGAATTCCCTGAATATACCCCGCACAACAACCCTAATACAAGGAAGCTCAATGACGAAGTCCTCCCTAATGTCTGAAGGGCATACCTTCACATGGTAGCAAGAAGAACTCCATTTCCCCCCTGCATTGAACTCCTAAAATGGCTTATTGACCACACGAACACTCAAAGATGTCTGATTAATGACAAAAACAGCGAGTGTTTCAGAGTTTTCCTTCTAGTAGAGGTCCAGAATTAATACAAGCTCAGAGACCTATAGGTTTGGATGAACTTCGATTTTGTTATAAACTTCTATGAGAAACATGACACCAATAAGGTGATGGCTTCATGGTGGAGAGAGGATAAAAATTTCATCAATCGGACCTCTGACTGGCACCTAACAACCAACCTAAAGGAGCCGTACATCTATCTAATGGCCCTCCTCTGTCGATTGCATGGGGAGAAAGACTGCTCCATGTTTTTAGAGGCTTGGATTCCTTTATCTTATACTGTAGCCATTTCCGGAATAGGTTTTAACTGGGGCACCATCATTTCCAAACAGTTGAGCACTTGCATACGACAAGCTTAGACACCAAAGGAAGGAGAGACTCCATCTTTCTACATGGCATCTTATCTATTTGACATCATCTGTGCCAGAAATGTCTTTGTCAAAATGAACTTAATCTGGCACACCTCATAATTCCTGGTCCATGTATATTTTGGCATATTGTGGGAGAACAGGTACAAGAAATCCTACTCTCTCATTTTTGATCAATTTTTCACACATGTTCATTCTTTACTATTCAGGAAAGAGTGCCCAAGACTGTTGGATGTAGACAAAAATATTATATCAAAAGTTGGCCACTGGTACCTGGATGAGTGTGGTACCTACATCAGGGTTTTCGGAGCCACTAAAGCACCACATATTTTACCTTTGTATGTCCCCGATCGACTATTAATCGACGAAATCTATTACCAGACCATCCTGCAAGGTTATAATGCTACTCTAGTAAAAGATAAGAAGCGGTCATTCATACCTTATGGATTCCATATAGGTATCTATGTGGTAAAAGACACTACTCAAGACAAATAGGAAGGCTTGAATCAATTGGAGTTCTGATTCCAGACTGGCCTCTTTCGCAAGCATGACCCAAAAGGTTTATTCTTGAAGCATGCATCACAAGTATCTTCCTATTGGCCTTACGCCCATAATAGGTTTGAAGATGATGTCTTCACCAAAAATGCTCAAGACTAGGATGAGGTGATGGCGAGGATGGTTGACCCTAAGGCAACTTAGTTCAAGGCCATGAGTTTGGATGAGAAAGAAACCGTCCTGGAAAATTTAGCTCAAGAGGTCCTCAGGGCCAGAGAAGAAAGGATAGCATCTGAATCAGTCGAAGTTGTGGAAGCTCTCCAGGAAGCCACCAAAACAACTGATATTTCCTAGGTAACCCCGGTACAGGATAGGAATTTTCCCAAGGCTGAGGATGCGTGGGAAAGAGGGTTACTCATGTATCAACAAGCCCAATAGATGATGAATCAGATGCAGGATAACCCGAACCTCGTTAGGATTCCAAGGCTTTCGATAGATAGCCCAGAAGAAAGCTCTACGGGGCCAAGCGGACCTGATTTCATAAACCTTGATAACATCAATGGGTAAGGTGACCCTAAATCCATAATGCCATCGGCCATATCACCAATAGAAATCGCAATGCAGCTGAAGGAAGTCGGGGTATCTATAGAAACAAGTGCATCAGACCCCCTCCACGAGCTAATTATAATATATGATGATGATGAGAGCTCGAAGGTATCTCTCAGGACCCCTATGCATGTCCAAGAAGAAAAGGGACCTGAGAAGACTTCTTCTCATCCCAAGGTCCAAACCCAAGAGGTCCCATAAAAAGAAAAAGAAGTCGAGAGTGGCCTCAACATGGAAAAGCCTGATGCACTGTAGACCCAAGAAGACAATCTAGAGGACAATTCAGAACTGGATGAGCCAAAGGAAGGATCCCTACAAAAGGAAATCGACATTTCAACAGCTGATGCACAAGTAAGTATCGAGTCTACTCTTGACGCCTCTATTTCTCTCGATACTCAGATCCCCGACAAGCAATAGGCAGGGGCTGGGCCTTTGGAGCATAATGAGGAAGTTAAAGGACTCGATCTTGAACAAATATACACCACCGGAAGTTTGGGAGACACACTCACATGGGGACATCAACAGATTCCTAAACCTGTGGACGAAGTAGCTGATATATGTGCGATAACTTATGATCGAAAGAGAAAATATATTGTCCAATGGACCACCAAGAAAAAGAGGATTACATTGGACCTCTCCATCCTCACCACTACGGAGGAAGAGTTGATAAAAATAGAAAACGTCAGAACATCCAAAATTATCGGTGTAGGGAGAGCGATCTTGATTGTGACCCTAGATAGAGCTAAAAGGGATGAAAAAGAGTTGGTTTCCGATTTGAAAGAACTGGAACATTTGTGCCACCTGGCTAAGTATTATCAAGACATGACTCGGGTCATGGGATACCTGAGAAGCAAGCTCGAAGAGGCTTACAACAAGTTTACAAATGAGTGACACCTTTTTACTGCGAAGATAGCCCAGTTCCAAGAAGACACTCTCATGGCACTCACGACATGCAAGGATATGGAGCAGTGGTATGAAAGGGCACCGCAAACCGTAGAGAGAATCAAATAAATTGATGCAGTCCAACAAGGCTGAGATAAACAAGAACACAACATATGGATGTTGAGCAAAAGCAGTCTTGATCGCATGAAGCGATCAACTGAGTATTGGGATAAAATGTCTAAGGAACCACATCGGGAAATTCAAGAGCAGTGGACCAAATGCTAGAAACGTTGGGGTAAAATTCACAAAGTGATGAAGAATATTAGACTCCTCGAGTTCAACACACTCGACGACTTCGTCGACTTGTATGACATAGTCAAATGGCACACCAAGCAAGATTCATTATAGGCCGAAGAGCTAGCGAAGGTGACTGACACAACGCTGGGACAAGTGCAACGATTTATGGAACATCCGATCAAAGCTCGGACTATGCTACAACAGTTAAAAACCAGTCTGGTCAAGTATCGGGCGCATGCGTTGGAGATCAGAGGAATTTATGCGGCTCCAATGGAACAACATCGATTTCCATGTGCCCATGCCTGTGAAGAGTTGTTCATCAGTTGGTCGAAATATGAGAAAAGTCACCTTTTCGAGTGATATCTTGAGTTGACTGTTAGAAAAACTATTAGGAGGGAACGCCATGTCGTGAGTTTTATTTACTTATCTACACTCAGCTGTTATTTTCAGTTGAATTTTATGTTATAAATAAGAACATCGACCAATTATTTAGGGGTCGATGGTTGTTGCAAGAAACTCTTTCTTTTTGGTTGTCAAGAATGATTTCTGAGCTACCATTAATAGAGAAGTCCTTCTCGACCAGAGACGAAGTTATTTTCATCAAATGCATGTGTGATTGGACGTGGAGAAGAACTATTTCCTATCTCGTTTCATGAATGATGTTGTAATGAGTAAGAGTTATTTAATCTATTGTCAAGTTATCTGGTGTAATGTTTTGTTGTTCTTTACTTTAATGATGAAGATGAATTGTTGTGTTATCATGTGATGGATGATTAGTGTAGGTGAATTATTTTTCTTTCCATTATCTTATCGCATATTTGTTTTCTTTCTAATAATTAGTATCTCAGACTGTAATTGGATGCTCACATGGTTAACATATTAGTACGACGCCTGTGGTATAAAATTGTCGTCTGCATGCTTGAGTAGCGGGTTATCCCAAGCTCAGCATCTTCTCCAGTAGTTAAACTTAATCCTATTTTGTTTTCAAGTTGGTTTATACTGGATTACATCTTATATCGGTCCCACCTAAGATAAAATAAAAAAGAGAAAGTCCAAACTGAAGGAGACGCCTTCACAAGAAAACATAAAGCCCATTGATTAATTGGTCAGATCCCAAGATTTGGAGAACCATTCCACTATTAAACATTGCAGAGTCTAATCGGGCCTCGGTGGCGGGTTTGGTTCCTACTGTTGAACTAAAGGGATGTAAGACCCATCAACAGACCCAACAAGGCATTATGAAACTCTACTAACTTGTTTGCATCGAGAGTCCCTCTAAACCTCCAAATGTCCTCACATAAGAACCAATGTTCCTCTACATCCTTGTCCCCTTTACCCCATAATTTTGGCAATTGATCCTCCCATATTTCCATCCATTGTGGGTCTCATTTCTTCCATTATAATGAAACGTAATGGTCTTAGTTGCGATATTCCTGGGGATCCCAATATCCTCCTAGTGTTTACACTTATAGACTGGTTCTAACTAACTGGATGCAATGGAATAGAAATAGCATAAGTAGGTGGTGTAGAATTTACCACTGATATAGATGACACCTGGGGGACAGGTGATTCGAGGTTGGTTCCATTGACTTCTGGGTGGGTTTATTTTATTTGCGGCATCTCGTTTTATTCCTCTAGAGCAACCTTCTCTATCTAATTCGCGATGTTTCCTGATATCCGGGTTGAATCTTCTTGATCACCTACAAGGTCCAAACTTGCTTCGTCTTCCCTTACTTCTCCACACTCTTCTTCTCGTCCACCCATCTAGGGACTCCTTCCTATTTTTGATTCTCTCTGTTGTAATCTTAGACTAGCTAGTATTTCTTGTCTTCTTGCTTTCCTTAGCTCTTCCTTCTTTATTTCATCTATTCCTCTTGATACGATTTCTTTCCGCAACACCTCAGACTGCTTCACTGCTTTCTTTACCTTTCAGTGCCACCACCTCTGACAATGGAGGCTCTCCTTAAGGCTTGCTCGTTTCTTGATCTTCCCCCATCTTTCAAAGAACCCTTTCCCCTTCTCAAGTCATGATCCTATCCCAAGCATAGGTGTTTAGGCTTCCATATCAGTTGAGGGAGTAGTTATCATCCCTTCATCCATCAAGAATACTTTTATCCACATGGGAATTTACCTAAACAATTTCCCCCGTGCACCTTTCATGAAAATTTCTTCTGCCTATGAAATAGATTGGTGATTCTCAACTATGAATTCAATGATATATCCCTCCAGAGTCGTATTAACCCATAAATTGACCGCTCACGTAATCTGTTGATTCATTTGATGAAGTGATGTGATCTTCTTTGTATCCCAAGTACATGTCTTCTTGACACATTCTTGGAATTCTTGAGCTTCTAGGAGCCGATCTATCCAATGGAATAGTTCTTCTGGGAATTTTACCAAGAATATCTCATACTAGTCACTCGACCTTTCTGAATAAAAGACATAATCTCTTGTATCCTTCTCACTTTTACCTCACTACTCTAATTCCTTCCATATAAAGGCATCATAATTTCATTCCCACCATTGTCGAATCTCATATCTATAGATCCACGGAAGCATTCTCCTTATATGTTCCCTTTTAAAACAAAAATCCCTACAACGGAACTATTTTTTTGCGCAAAAGTGATTAGACCAGGGTCCTATTACAGTTACCAACAAAAGGTACCGAAGTAGTCTAGAGCGTTGGCATTTTCATCTTCCTAGGAGGGAAGAAGTATCATCTGAAGCACAACCGAGACAAGAAAGAGAGGGAAGGGTAAGGAGAATACTTAGGCAGATCTCTAAGTTATCAAGATTCATATTAGTCTTGCGCAAGATAGATTAAACCTGTAGCAGTTATGAACATTTCCTAACTAAGAATAAAGAAACCAAGATTGTGTCGCCATTCATAATGAAGCAATTTAAGTATATTAGACATAAAATATAATACAAAGAAACAATCAATACATTCAGAAGACTAAATACATAGGATATATTCAAATTTATTTGGGTCTCCCACTATATTATCACATAACATTTTTCCTCTCAAAATACAAGATCAGACTGAGTCGCAGATACAAATTGGTTATTCCAAAGCTAATAGCAAATTATCTGTACTACTGAGAGACAAGGTCATCTCAAGTCATTTCTCTTTTGATGCTACAACGTGACATGACTCCCTTACATTCTTGGTCTGGTTATGAACTCAGAATCCAAAACTTTATCTAAACTAACAGTATGACCAATTACAACAATGACTCTCGCCACAACAACAACACTAACAACCCTTTTACAATCATATCAGTCTCATATATATATAATTTGATCTTTGAGTTTGTTGGTTGAGAACCCGAGAGTTCTCTCTTCTTCTTGATCTTGTTGCAACTTCTTTCCTCAAAACTGATATTGTGTTGTCCTTCCAACTGCTTTTTGTTTCTTCCTTTAGTCTGTTGTCCAGCTCCTAAACAGCTTGTGCAACTTCTATTCATGAAAACGAAGGGCCCAATAATGGTAGAAAGGGGAAGCTTGAATGGATTAAGTGATGAGTGAGGATATTTCCCACTTGGTTGAATCTCATATTTTCCCTATCGTTTCACACCTATAGTTTCCTTTGGATTATGTTTTAAGGAGCCACATGATGTTTTAGTTGTGTAGAAGAGGAAAAAACACTCATTTTGTTAAAAACAAGTCATGGTTTGGGTTGACCAATGCATATGGAAATAATTATATTCGAATTGGGTTCATCATCCATCTAGTCTGACAAAAAATTATCATTTCAACATTTCTTATTTCTCATTTGGATACTTCATTAATTCAACTAGTGGAATAACAATTTCTGTATTTCTCATATCAACTCCCAAAACAGAGGAGTTTCAAGACAAGAAGTATCTAGTTTATGGTTAACTCAGTTACTGATTCTTTGAATAAATGTCCTAGACATCCAGTAGAAGCCCATCCCTAGAAGTCAATTTTGATGGTTGTAGTTGTGGATGACACTTCTAAGCTTGGGAAATTGGGTAGTCTAGGCGGTTCAAGAAAAATTGATTTAGCATATGCAACCATTCCACAGGTGGTAAATCAAGTTCCATAGAAAACCTAATCTACATAGGAATATTGATTGGTTTTAATAATCTAGGGTAGAATGATATGGGGGACTACAAAGTATTATGTTTGAGGAATTTGTTTACTCTTCGTTGATAGCTAAGTTTTGATATGCTCGATCAAGCATATGGGGAATTTGACTGCTAAAAGGTAGAAATTTTATCATTTCCCAATTTTAAATTATTTTATTGTGTTGAGTGGCCAGGGGGAAAGGGAAATATGTAAAAGATTCTTTAATAGAAAATTAAATAATTTAAAACATGGAAAGAATTATATTTCATCTTGGAATAAGATCCTCACCTCAAATGGTGCCAAGTGGCCATTCATGAGTGGGTGGTTTGAATTCCTTACATCATTGCAGGGTTAGAGAATCTTCAAATTATTTGGTATCTTGGATGATAGTGTTGTGCTTGAGGAAATTTATTCTTTTTCCAAATGATAAAATGAAAATAAAATAGTCCAAAGATTTTTTTATAAAAGATTTGGACCCTTTTTGCACCCTTTTGCTTGTTTTAAAAGGGAAAAAAATAGCCTTTTGTTGTGTGAATTCAAATTTTTCTTTGCGATATAGGCTTATCAATACACTTATACAATTTTTGTAGTCTTGTAGTGTTTTTCACCTTGAAAAAGTTTCATTCCATGAGACAAATCACAATTATCATGTTGTTGGAAGTTTCTTGAGTTTTCATTGTATTGCACAATTGGAATTTTCCCTTTGTTGTGATAAAGTGAAAATGCCATGTAATTTCAAAATTTGAGGCTTTGCAACATATTGCAAGGGAAATATTTTACCTCAGTGATGTGTCACATGGAAATTAACTTTGAGATGCACAATGTCGCATGGATGAAAA
>JASDQU011441340.1:8712-23618 GCA_032191745.1 Picea mariana
AACTTCAAGATTGCATTCATATTATCAAACAAAGGAGAACCATTGTATGTTCCATGCATGTCGAGAAAGAAATCTGCTCTTCTTCATCGTTTGGATACTCATCGTAAATAGGATGATTATATAAAATTTTTGAACTTTGACTTTCAAAAACTTCCATTTCCTGATGATCTAGTAATGATGTCTAAATAATAACATATTGATCAAAATAAGAATTTAGAATAGTAGTTTGATCATGACAATAATTACTATGAACATTTGGTACAATGACAAATGCACTTAGATTATCATTATCATCATCATTATTATTACACAAATCATCCTTTTCAAAAGTTGATTGTGTATGGTCTTCAATAAGTTGTGGACCTTCACAAAGATCTAGATCAACAATTTCATCATCATGTTGTTCAATCAAATTATCTTCAGTATTTTCAATGCCACCACAATCATCCTGAAAGCCATTTTCTTGGGAAGAGGAACTGAAGGTAGAATCATGTATGCATGAATTTGAATCTAGCTCTTCATTAGAAAATGCATTTTCATCTTTATTTCTACAATGAACTTGGACTTGATCTGCTTGAAAGAATGGAGGTCTTGCAAAGATTTCTTCATTTGCAATCATGTCATCTTCATTCTTGTTGTTGCAAGAAACCTCTTCTTGATTTACTTCAAAGTCCTCTTCATATAAATTTTCTTGATCTGTTTGAAGGAGATCTTGTTTTCCTCCAAATTATTCTTCATATAGTTGACCACAATTGCTACCATGTTCTAATTTTTCATCAACAAACTAATTATCTTTACAATCTTGTTCTACGAAATCTAAATTGCAACAGTCTTCAAAAAGGAACTATGATGAATACATTCTTTTGCAATATTTATGAAAAGTTGCATGGAATTATTTTAATGATGAAATGATGGAATGAGGAAGAGAATTATACCATTGACAAGCATCTCCTCCCAGACCAAACGTAAACAGTTTCATCAAAAAATATTCATGATGAATATCTAGTTGATTCATAAGCTTATGAAACTCAAACACGTGTTAAGCATGATTGTCATATTTATCCTATTTAAATTTAGGAAGATAATCTTCCCAAATTTTGCGGTTCGGAACCACGTTTGGAAAACCAAAAACATTTGTAAATTCCAAAGGAGCAAACCTCGCAGTGATCCGAGCAACGATAGAAATTGACATCTTGGAACCAGTGGAGTTGCCAGTGAATCATGTGGAGTCTTCGAACCAAGGAGTCGCCAAGTGAATGATCACAGCCAATTGAATGCGCATTCAATCTTTGTTTACCATCAAAGATTAAAGTTTTACTTTTCGTTCTTCCAGGGAAAAATAAATTGGTTTCTCTGTCCTCGACAACGACGCCAGAAAAATGTTGCCGCAAGAGTTGACTCTAGGCTGTAATAGAGCCAAGCCTTAGCACATTTTGAAAAAGATAATAATGGGTGATTGATCAGTTATTGGATGCTTCTATAACTAGGTCTAAAAGAACCTTTCAACCATTAAAAAACATAAATAAAGAGGCATGACCTCACATGTTAAATCCATTTAAAATCATGAGGATGGATAGAATATAAGAGATGGACAAAACTGAAAGAAAAAGACAGGTATCCAATTCTAATAAATATGGTATTACTTTCAGTAGAAGAATGACAATGATTTCAAATATCTAAGCATAGGTCTTGTCTCACTCACAAAAAGACAGAGGAAAAGCTATGAACAAATATAACTTGTAAATAAGGAAACACAATTAAAATACAGGTCTTGTTCTACACACAACAAAACAGAGGAAAAATTGCACTTGAAAGAATGCTCTTAATTAGTCACAACAGAATTCTCACTGAAATGTAACTATTACAAGTTGAATAAAAGAAGGAGCAGAAAAAACAGAAGTAATGAAAACTTTAGAAACAAGACACGGGAAAAAGGCATAATTTAACATAACGAGATACAGAACCTCTTTGCTTATGTCAAATGTATTGCTGAAAAGACTACATCACAATCCCAGCCTCAAAGGCTCTCAGGCTTCCCCCTTTTGATACATTCGGAACTCCTAATATTTATACTAGATGAGTTCCTTTGGTTTGAAACCAATTACAATGATCTCTGAAAGAAACGTTTCAATTTGAAACTAATTACAATGATCTCTGAAAGAAACGTTTCGGTTTGAAACCAATTACAATGATCTTTGAAAGAAAAGTTTCGGTTATGGATGTGTATCATAGGAATCTTTAAAATTTAGTTGGATTTAATTTGATGTCATCTATTGATGATCCGTATTTGACTTCTATTGCATGGTTGGTCTTTGCTACTGACTGTGGCCACTTCTGAAAATATCGTTCCTTGAAATCTGGAGATGATTGGTTGCATGTTGATCCTCTACTGCGAGGTGTCTTGAGTCATCTGTCACCTGCAATGAGTTTACTAGCGTAAATAATTGTGGTTGAAGCTGTGATGATGGAAATTGCACAACTAGCTCAACATGAGCTCGTTATGGGAAGGTGGTGCATCTGTTAGGAGGTGACGTGTATTAAGAGTGGGAGATAGGTGGCGAGGGTTGAGAGGCTATGAAAGTGTGACGGGTTCTCTATTTTGCAGGGGTGTGAAGAAATGATTTTGAGGTAACCCGCTTTTTTCCCCGCAATGCATCTGGTGATGAAACGTAACCTCGAGAGAAAATCACGGTTTAAATTGTGGGACTGCCTCTCAAAGTTAAATCCCACACAACTCCACACCCTGCAATCACTCTTGGTCATTGATCTAGGCGAGAGAAAGATAAGCTGTCAGATCTTGCAAAGTGAAATAAGTGCCCAAAGGTTAAGCCGAGGTCACAACTCTTGGTCATATGTAGAGAAGATAGAGCGAATTTCATGCAATTTCTATCTGTCGATCTGAGCAGGGGACAGATGTTAGTTGATCCCCATATTCGAATATTTCAAAATCCTAGAGGAGGCAAGCAGTGATGAGTAAAGAACTCCCAAAGACCCGAATCCCATCTGGATCGTTGATCAAAGAGGACACGTGGTAGGAGATCCTCCACTTCGGGGATAACCACTTTGGAAGAAAGATGGATGTGTGAAGCGAGAACTCCCGAAGCCCGAAATTCCAAATTAAATACTCAGCGTTGAAATCAAAAGGACACACGATAGGAGATCCTCCACTTTGGGGATTTAGCATTTCGGAGATTTGCACCTTGGAATGCTCTAAGCCTTGAGTTCCTAAGTAAATCCTCACCGTTGAAATCAAAAGGACATGCGGCGTCAGATCTTCCACTTCAGGGACTTAGTGCTCTAGGTACTTTGTGCTCCATTTTCTTTCTGTTTATTCCCTTCCCTACTATATTTGGTCCTTTTCTTAGTTTATCCATCTTTCGAGCTGATTTATCGTTCCACTAGATTCTGAAATCTGATTCGTCAAGTTTTTTTGCAACTTTTTGTGGCGCCATAATCCTTAAGGAAATAAGATTATCCTGCCTATAACAAGAGAGGTCTGTAAGATCTTCACTGAACAAAACTATTAATTGTAAATAGTAAAATAATTTTGAAATTCGAATAGCTTGTATAGATCTGTTTACAGAGAGATTGTTAAAAAAGTCTGATGGAATTTGTTACTTGGAAAATCACAGTAATTATTCAAATTGTTAACTTTATCCAATCACAAACGTCATTAACAATGTAAGAGGGAAGAAATCTAAAGTTCATAAAGTCTCAAAATTATACGTGTTCCAATAGAGGGAATAAATATCATTCCAAGCCATTGAAGACTCCCTTAAACTAGATAAGACACCTCGTAGAGTCCTAGTACTATGTTGAGTAGATTCACGCATCATCAGAATCCGGTGTAGTAAATTTCCCATGAGCCAAGATCTATTACATAAGGCACTATATTTAATAGTTCACATCAGAGAGAGGAGTGAAGGAAGTGAGGCGGCATGCAAGGAAAGCCCTATTAAATGCATGGAGACACAAGTGGCACCCCATCTAGGGAGTGGAAGTCTGATTGGACTAAGTTGAGGCATTCCCTAAGTAAAGTGGGGGGAGACTGAGGGTGACATCTATGCAGAGATCCCCTTCTGTTAATGAGACTCCCTCATTGGAAAGTCTGTCGGCTACTTTGTTCACCACTTTGCGAATATGAGAGGGGTTGAGGAAAATATTAGAATGAAGGTTATATTTTAAGGTCTCTAGGGAGTGAAGGAGACACCAACTAGGGGAAATTTTGGTTAGGTCAGATCCATGCAATATTTTAGAGACTAAAGAGATGATAATTTGGGAGTCGCCTTCTATGACAAGTTGGTTTATCCCCAAATGAGAGGCTAATTGAATACCTCGAAGGAGACCCCAAAGATCTATAGAATTATTAGAATCATACCCTATATTTCCTGCTATAATGTGGTTGATGTGTCATGTGTTTTTTCTTATTACTACTCAGAATCCATGATTGGATTGTGATTTAACTTGTGTCAGGGTTGGTTTTCGAGTGAATATTGGCGAAAGACCAGGTTTAAGTGTCATTTAGTGAGGATGATAATATCATTGGGATTGCAAGACAAGTCCTCTTTAGTCCATTGTTGTGATATGACAGTTTCTTTGGTCCTTAAATTTTAGACCAAATGTAAGGAATTGATGAGTGTTTGGAATGAAAAACTTGTTTGTTCTGTTCCTTCTATATTTTACAAACAACAAAAACAAGGAGCAACTGCCAAATTCTATTGAGAATTGGATTGTTGTAGGTTTTCGGCCTCCAATTCTCAATGGTTTGGATGATTTTGTCATTAACCCTCTCTGTTTTTCTCATGATTTGAGTAACAATGTCCCAAATTTTATCACTAAAGGAACAATAGTTCAAGAGATTCTCCATGGATTCTTCTTGCTGCATGCAGAGTAGGCACATTGAGGGTCCAATAAATCCTTGTTTTCTCAAATTATCCCAAGTTAAAATCCAGTTTTGGACAAGAAGCCAGAGAAAAGTGGAAACATTTTTCCAAAGGTTCGATTTCCAAATGGTTTGCCAAATATTTTCTGAGGGCAAGAGATGAAATTGGGCATTGATATTGTAGGATTATTTTATGTTGAAGGTGTCCGTGGGGGAATGACCCCAGTGTAGAATATATTCCCCTTTGGGTGTTTGAATTTTCCTTAACGAATTTTCTTCTTGCCAAGGATTTAAATCACAATATTTAGGTAGTTCAAGGTCCCTGTGTGTTACCTTGCAATCTCTCCATTGAGAAAGTTGAGGCTCTAATTTCCAAAGGTCTGTGACCTTTAGGCTTTCTCTATCTTGCATGAGGGTGTGGATAGGAAGCATACCTTCGAGAGACAGTAGGGAAAGTAATTATTTCCAAGAGTCCATCCAGAAATTAGCTTCTTGACCATCCTGTGATTCCCAAAATGCATATTCTTGAATGAGGGGGTGATTTCTCCAAGTTGCATTCTAGATGTTGGAGCCCTATATCTGATCATTGATTCTAATAAGATTATCATATTCAACATGGGGGCCATATTTCTATTTCCATAACCGGGCCCATAAGTCCTTTGGATGTTTTATCCAATGCCACAAAAGTTTGGCACCCATTATGTTATTAAGCAGACCGGGGTCATAGAGCCCAAGACCACCTTTAATCTTAGGTCTGCAAATTCTATCCCATATGAACAAAGCCCATTTTTTGGCAGAATTGTGACCCTTCCAGAGAAATCTTCTTAGGATATTACAAATCTTCTAGAGCACCTTTTGTGAGGCAACAAGGGTAGAGAAGAGGTAGATTGGTATATCTTGTAGAACATATTTTAGGATAACAATACGACCCACAATATTGACAGATCTAATCCAAGATTTTAAACGATTGGTTAAGAATTGAATGAGAGGGTTGATTCAGTGAGAGGTATGCCAAGGTATTTGGACGAAAGGGAAATCTGAGGAATGTCAAGCAAGTGAGAGATATGAGCTTGAACAACTATGGGGGTATTGAAGAAGAAAATTTGGGATTTGGATAGATTAATAGAGGTGCCTGAAGCTTCAATGAAATTCTATAATATGATTTTTATCTTATGGCACACTTGAGTAGTGGGCACTCCCATGAGCATGGTGTCATCCAAAAATTGGATATGATAGATAGTCGACTGAATACCATGAAGGGAGAGGCCTTGAAGGGATCCTTCCCCTATGGAATCATTAATGTAATGGCTTAGTCCCTTAACCATAATAATAAAGATAAAGGAGGAGAGAGGATATCCTTGATAGATTCCTCTTATGGGGGAGATGGTATTGTAGGGGAAACCATTGACAAGGATGGAAAATAAAGTTGAAGTGGTAAGGTTGAGGATCCAAGTAACCCACTCATTACTGAAACCAAAAGTTGAAAGAATGAAATTGATGTATTTCCAGCTTAAGCGATCAAATTCTTTTGAAAGATCAATTTTGATAAGCATACTCGAGGTTTTGGTGGTTTTGAGAGAATGAATTACCTCATGTGCCATAATTACATTGTCAAGAATTTTTCTCCCTTCGACATAGCCTAACTATTCCTTGGAGATGATGAAGGGGAGGATTGGCTTGATTCTAAGGGATATGATTAGTGATTATTTTTTAGATTACATTGCACAATGCAATGGGCCTGAGTTGTTGAAGATGAGAGACCCTTTCCTCCTTAGGAATAAGAGTGAGGAAAGTTGCATTAAGTGTTGGTAGGACTTTTCTAGAAGTTTGATATTCTTCAACGATCTTCCAAAACTTCTCCCGAACCATTGGATAGAAATGATGGAAGAAGTCAGTTGTAAATCCATCAAGGCCTGGAGCTTTTCCTACTAGAATCTCCTTCATATCCTGATCCACCACCTTGATTGAGATTGGGCCTCATAAGCACCTCTTTTTGTTCTTGGATGATGAGAGCGAGAATATGCTGAATGATTTTCTCTATAGCTTGTTATCTATCCTAGATCGGTTCTAAGAGAAGATCTATATAGTAGTTGACCAACTAGGTCTCCATTCCTTCATGATCCATAATTGTTTGGCCTTGATTATTTTCTAAGTTGATGATCCAGTTGACATATCTTCTATGGATCATGGAGCAGTGAAATAATTTGATGTTCTTTTCTCCCTCCTTAAGCCATTGAAACCATGATTTCTGTCACTAGAGAATTTCCTCTCTCTTATGTCATTCCTCCAATTTATATTTTAAGAGATCCTCTTTCGATTTCAGGGAATCAGAGTGATCCCGGGACATGATTATTTGTTGGATTTCTTCAAGGCGTTTCTCTATGGATTGTTGATCCTAGAAGATGTTGCTAAAAACAATTTTATTCCAATCACACAGTTATTGTTTGAAGTTATTTAACCACTGTTGGAATCTATGCATTAGAGAACCATGAGAGATTGTTGCATTTCCACACCAAGTTTTGGAAATATCCTGGAAGTTTGGGTAGGAGAGACAAAACATTTCAAACCTAAAATGATTGAATTTAGGTGTGCTGAAAGTATCAATCCAAAACTCAAAGTTGTATTGGCCAGTGGTCTGACCTAGATTTGGGGAGAATACTTGCTTCAATGAGAGGTCCTTCCAGCATTAGGGACTCTGAAATGAGGATATGATCCAGGCGACAAGACACCTGGTGTGCACATGATTGTCTATCTGTCCAAGTATAGGTTCCATTCATAGATTTAATGTCAATTAGATGCAAGCATTCTATCATATTTTGGAATCTCTCACTTTTCTTTTCCAATCTTTGGATGCCACCTCTTTTTTCCTCCAAACAAAGGATAATATCAAAATCACCCCCTATTATCCATCCTTGTTGGCCCACAATGTTACCCAGGACTAAAAGGATTTTAAGAAAAAAATTTATTTTTTATGTGATGCCTGAGGGCCATAAGCATTTGTGATTATCCCCTCCTTATTGGATCCCATAGCTCGATAATGGGTGGATATAGTCCAGGAGGTGGTGTAGAAGCTATCCAATATAACAGTTATAGGGTTCCATGGAATGGATATACCACTTGTTTCTCCCTTGGATTCATTGTAAACAAAACTTTTCTGTCTCCAACACCTAGAGAAAACATTTTCCACATTGTTGTCTGCGCATTTTGTTTCTTGAAGGAATGAAATGTTTGGTTCATTTGCCATGATATAATTCTAGATAACTCTTTTTTTTTTATCCCATTTAGGCCTCTAAAATTCCAGGAGAAAATCTTCATGAATAGGGGGCAGTGTAGAGAAGAAACCCTCAGTAAGACTCTAGACTTTCCCCGAGTTTATCATGTATCTTCTGATCTCACAGATGAGTTGTTGCGCCAATTTTCAATCTAGTCTTTTCTCTTACTTGGGTGTTTTCCTTTGATCTTTGTGTGGATTGGAGTGGATTCTGAATCCCCCATCAAATAGGTATGTTTCCCCTGCTGTTGAGTCGAGATAAACTTTGTGAACTTTGCATAGTTTCTTCAAAGGAAGGGATTGAAGCTCTTGATTTTTATATTCTTTCTCGATCTTTTCTAGATCTATGTCTGCTAGATCCTTTTCATCCACTATCATGTATATGTTTCTACCATCTTCGGTGAGCTGATCTTCCTCTGACTATGTGGAAGCATGTGTCTGTACTCTGTTCCAGAACCATCTCCAAGATCTTCTTGGCCTTACCTTTTGTGTTTTCCCTATTTCCATTAGAATGTGGGTTTTCCACTTCTTGGGATTCCGACAGTTGGTTTAAAACATCGAAGGAGTTTCTTGTGGATGGCTTCTTAGTTTGCCTTTGACTAGGTTTTTTTAGATTTTTTTTCTTCCGTCACTGCACTTGGGTAAAGCTATCTTTGGATTTTCCTTGAATTTATTCATTTTGGAGAGAAGGATAATTTATGGGACAATCCCTGAAGAGATGGACATGCTCATGGAATTTATGGCATCAAGAAGGGATATGCTCATAGTCTATCATTTGGATCCATTCTTCATATTGGAATTTGAGGGTTAGAGAGCCTGGTAAAGATTTGGAAATGTTCATATAGAAACAAATGCAAGAATATGAGGTATACCTTATGTTATCACATGAAGTTGTCATGGGTTGTATGTAGTTTTTTGTAGGCTGACCAAGTCCTTTTTTTGCACAGGAAAAAGCCATGAGCGAAATGCAATGTTCAAAGTCATCCATTTCGAGCTTGGAATACAAGCAGACAAGAATGATTTTCAATGACAAAGATCCCATGTAGAGTTCAGATCAACCGTCAGATCAAGAAAAGAATAAGTTACGACCGTCAGATCTCACTGGAGAGAGATCGACGGTGGGGAGGCATTGCGGGGATTGGGAAGAAAATTAAATTTTTTACAAATTGTGAGCCCAAAATCACTCAGGATCGTTGATCTTGCTAGATCAACTTATCAATGGTGCATGTTAGTCTCGCTACGAACGAGCATCTTCGCATTGTGGGAATCAGGAAGGAAGTTAAGATTGTGCAAGTTATGAGCCCGCAATTGCTTAGGATCGTTGATCTTCAAGAGAGGGACCAATGGCAGGCAATCTCGTACTCCAGGAGGAAGCAAGTAGAATCCAAGTGAGTAAAGGACTCCCGAAATCCTAAAGCCCAAAGTTCATCTGGATCGTCCATCAACGAGGATACACGGTGCCAGATCTCTCACTCTAGAAATACGATGCTCCGGAGGATTGTAAGAGCTATGCATTCAAAAGGCCCGAAGCCCAAACTCTTGAAGTGAATCTCGGTCGTCCAAAACAAGAGGACACACAACGCTAGATCTTTCACTCTATAAATATGATGCTTCAGAGGATTGTAATAGATCTGCATTAAAAAGGCCCAAATCCCGAGCTCTCAAAGTGAATCTCGACCGTCCAAAACAAGAGGACATGCGGTGCTAGATCTCTCACTCCAAAAATACAACGCTCCAGAGGATTGTAAGAGATAACAAAAGAAAACTCCCAAATCTTGAACTCCCAAATTAATTGTGGACCATTGATCTCAAATCAACAAGAGCCATTGATCTTTGCAGTTGTATCACCAGAAGGCCAGAAGGCTCGAAGTCCCAAAGTTAACGAGAGGCTGCCATGTCAACTGGGAGAAAGTGACTTTGGTATATTTCCATCCAAGAATCTCAAAACCCAAAGTGTCAAAGTGCCAAAGAAACATGGTGATCATCCATCACTAGCTGTGACATTATATAACGTCAGGCCACCTTGTTAGATTCGGGAGATCATCCTCCGAGAGGTATTCCTACTTAACATTCAAATCTCCCAAGCACCAAAATTGGCTCCATCTCTAAGCATGGTCTAAAAGGGTCATGGAGTTGGAAGACGGATAAATTTTAGCGGGGGCGCTAAAATAGCACGGTTTCCTAGATCGTGGATTTGCAACAGATTGACAACCACACTTCATTGTGGGGATAGAACATGCTCAAACGAACAAATTCTAGAGAGGTCCCATAATCGAGACCACGATATAGATAAAGATATACATGGTAGTTGGTGGTGGATTGCGGGCTCAAAAGTGGTTTGGATCCAAACCGCCTTTGGCAGCCCCACAATCACGTGCTTATTCAACATCAAATCCAAGAGCAACATGTAGCATCCCCCTATGCATTGAGCCTCGTCCTGATCCCAAGGAGAGATCAGTTAATGAAAGAAAGAGTTGGTATTTGAAACCTAGACTCACTCGATAAATAGAAATCATGGAGGGTTTGGCCATGGAGACATAAGACTATCAGCTCGAGGTATCACGAGGGGAATTTTTCCTACATGCCCATGTTGATCTGGGTTTTCTTCTGATAGAACAAACAAGACAACTGAAGGACCTCTCGGGAAGGGAGAAAAGACATGAAAATTGGATACACGTAAGAACAGAAAATGGGGAGACACATATGGAAAATACTTGGAAATGATGGCCATCTTGTGCTCCTAGTGGTTGTCCACTGTTTTGGGTAAAAATACATCATTTGAAGAATATATTATGGTCGATGGTTGAGCATAGCTCCCGATTTGTAATAGTTTGATATCAAAGTTGTTCTCTCATTATGTATGAGACCTGAGACTTTATCATTAATAGAAGTTAGTTTGTTTCATCATATTGTTTCCTCTTGTGTTGAAACACTCGTGCATGGATTATCCAAACGAGATGTTGTAGTTGTATTCTAATGGAGGTTTTATTATAACACAATTATGATCTGTTTTAGTATTTTCTTTCACTGTCATGTTTCCTCTTGTCCTGAAATACTTGTGCATGGATGATCCAGATGAGATGTCGTGGTTGTATTGTAATGGAGGTTTGATTATAATGTTGCTATGATATGTTTTAGTATTTTAAACTTAATTTCAAGAGTGTTCTTGCGCCTGAGTTTCTCTTCACCAAGTTGCTTGAAGGACAGATGCTTATGGAAAACTTGACCACTTCCCTCACTAAGTCTTCCTTCTTCTCACCTTTATCCTTAAACCATTGACAAAATCAAATGAGAACCTCATTTTCTTATGCATTGCTAGCCCAGTTTTCTATGTTAAAACATTCTTATGCTGAGATTTGTCCATTTGACCTCCAATCATAAACCTTCCTCCAAAAACCATTTTGATGGGTATTGGGCTTATCCTCCTGCAATTTGAGGGTGACTCTCAGTGATAAAATTCTTGGCACCATTGCTGGGGAATGAATTGAAGACATTTCCCTGGGATTGAAGGACAAAGAAATTTTGATTTTGAAGGTGCATCAGAAATCGGTACCTTGACGATTGCAACTTGCACCTGGCAACTCCACTGTTTCAGTTGTGGCTCCTAAAGGAAGACACACGAGGTCTACTCCACATCTACCTTTGGAGACACCTGAAGCTAACCTAGAGAAGATTATCAAGAAAGGAAATCCTTCTCAGGAAGGACTTTCAGCTGCTGTACTGGGAGATTCTGGTAATTTACATGACCCTTCTTTTAAACCTCTAGTAGTTGTATCCAATTCTCCTTTTCTACCATCTACTAGAGTTTCCAGAAGTTTGGATTTTGAAAGATTCCCTATTGAATTCTCCCCTTTTATCCCTCATTTGGAAGAAGAAATTTTTTAAACCCATGTTTCCCCTAATATTGTAAAGTGGTTTAGACCAAGGAGCTTAGAAGATTGTCCCACTTTGGGTTTTTATACTCCTCCTCCTATCAAAGTTGTTGTAACTCAAGAGGGGGGAAATTATTTTCCCTTGAACCCGATACCAACCTCCTCCAACACTCAATTGTTTCCCCTTTCCCCTAGGAACACAACAACAATCATACCTGTCCAAACTCCATATCCCCCTGGTTCTCCTACAGTTCACATCCCAATGGCAGGTGCTAATATTCCTAGAAATAGGATGGATGCCATAGTGGTTTCTAGATATGCCCCTCTTGTTTTACCTCAGCCTATGAATTCTCTCCCATTTGGAGACTACCTTAAGTACATACCAAACTTCCCAGGGGAGGAAGACATAACTGCAGAAGAACACCTTTCATCTTTTTATAGTTATGCAGGTAATCTTAACATTGAAAATGAATATGTGTGGATGACAGTTTTTGTACAAATCCTTGATGGTGAAGCTAGGAAATGGTTAAGGGGCTTGACTCCTAGATCTATTGTTGGGATTGAAGCTCTGGATAATTCATTCTTGAGGCATTGGGGAGATAAAAAAATATTTTCTTTATTATATTACAAAATTTGGGTCACTTAAGAGGAAAGAGGGGGAATCTGTTTTAGACTTCTCAAAAAAATTTAATAAGATGTACAATTAGATTCCCACTGAAATAAAGCCTACATAAACCTCTGCCAAGATTACTTATGCCAGTTCTTTTGACCTTGAGTTTTTCCTCCTATTGAGAGAAAGAAGATCTACCTCTTTAGCTCATATGCAAGATGCAGCCCTTGAAGTAGAGTCTAATATGTTGGTAGCTGAAAAACTTAGGAGTAAATATGATAGAGACAGAAGAAAAGGTAGGGATGAATCTTCAACCTCTGGTTCCTATGCTTCCCACCCTCAAGTCAATGAATTGAAAAAACTGGTAAAATCATTTTCTATAGAAATGGAGAAATTGAAATTTGAAGGAAAGTAGAGCTATAAGAACCCCCAAAATGTTGATAATAGGGGTTATCTTAGAAGACCCAATAGTTCCCCTCAGATCATCTGAAGATGTAACATACCCACTACCTAACATCAAATTTTTTTTGTTGAATTCTCAATAATGAGAATCCCCAAAGCTTGCAACAGCAAAATGCCAATCCCTGATCCACAGGTCTTTCATGCACCTACCCGGCTTTCTGCTCATAACCATGGTCTTTCCTAATGACAATATCGGGGTTTTTCAGGGTTTCGTCCTTTCTGATGTCGAGAGTTCCTATGCTCTTGATTCTTCGATCTCCGATGAGCTCTCTTCCGGCCTTAGCCCCTCCTGGCTATGCCCTCCGGTTCATATGACTGCTCTCATAAGACCACAACTTTATATCCTCCTATCGGGGTTTCGGACTTTCAAGTGCCAAAATGCACTTGTCCTCAAGATTCGCGATCCCTCGAATCCCAACGCGCTCTTTACGCACTAGCTCCCCTGGCTAGGCTCCTGGCCCATATGACCACTATCCCCGTGACTGCATCCTTACCTCCTTCTGGGGTTTTGGGTTTCAAATTCTCGGTGAGCTCTAATTTCCATTAGCCCTCCAGATTAGACTCTTAGTCCATGTGACCTCCTCTATATGACCGCAGTCATATTATCTATCGGGACTTCAGGGTTTCCAATGCCAAGGTGCAATTGTCCTCACGATTTGGGATCCCTCGAATCCCGACTCCCCGCTATGTTGATAGTTAGCAATTCCTGCCTGCCTTTAGATTAATCAACGGTCGTGATCGTCTACTGGATCAACGGTCCCTGATCTCCCTCGGGGTTCAGGGTTTCAAACGTCGAAAAACATTTGCCTACAGGACTGTCGATCCCTCAAACCCTGATTCTCCACCATGTTGACAGCTGGCCCACACAATGGGGTTTTGCGGTTCGTGGTTCCAAAATGCATAAACACTTTGTCACCCGGATCCTTGATATCCCGATGACCCAAACACCGATCAACAACTTCCTATCAGGCCTTTCCCCGATGGCGCCGATTGCTGCCATGCATCCTCCTCAAGATGGATGGTTCTAATCTCTCCGAGATTTCGAGACTTGTGATGTCCCGATTCCTTCGACCTTAGGAACTCCGATTTCCCGAATGCCGATATCCTGATGAAGGTCGGGAAGTCTGCCTGGTGTGAGAAGGGATAAACCTCGTGCACCGTCTATCTGACCTGACGGCTGGTGGGTAAATAGACCAAGATATAACGGTCTAGATCCATTCTTCCTGCGCACACTCCAGGGACTAAACTCTGAGCATCTTAACCCGATCCAACGACTGATGGGATTTCTGAATGAGATCCAATGGCTCAGAGTGTCCCACCTTGTGCACTCTCCCACAACTTTATGGACGGGGGAAATTAGCGGTCCGGATGTTCTCATGGACCATGGCGATCTACGGCCCTAGACTCTTCACTACCCATGAAGACACAGGAAAACCAAGTGGTAAGGCCTTTAACGCCCTACCTTCTCCTGCAAATCTAACGGTCGTGGGGAAACCATAGATTTCCCGATGAAATCTCATCCGTTGACTCGATATTCCTTCCTTAAGCTGCCATCTCGGGTTTTTAAGAGGATCATTCCTCCTCGTACAGGGTTATTAAGATTTGCACCTTCAAGTCCATTTTCCAAGTTCTGGGTAAACCTTTCCAAGGAGGGAATCTCTGCAAGAGATCTATTCCGGGGCTTTCCTAGAGACAGATAAGGGGAAACAACTTCCTGAGAACGGGATGGAAGCCTAACTTAGTTCAATCTAGGCATAATTAGATTTATTATCAACGTAAGTCGTGCATGGTTTCCTCTGTGATAAGCAT
>JASDQU011441341.1:2126-12621 GCA_032191745.1 Picea mariana
ATGTTTACTTATCTACATGATTATTTCTATTCGATTATGATTTGAAATTGTTGAAGTGTATTAAGCTGGAATCAAAGTATTGAAGAAAATAAAAGAATTAATCCGCATAAGAAATCAAGCTCATAATTTAACACTAAATCCTTATTTTAACCCCCAAAACATGGTTTAGATCATGACACATATCCCTAATATGCCTAAACCTTGAATTTAGTTCTACATATTCCTAGTAGGCCTAATATTTCTTCTATAAGGTTCATGTAATTGTTCAGGACCCTTGCATGGACCATGATCCCTAAAACAATTTATTTGGACCTAAGCTTTGGACTTGAAATCCATTAATTCTCACCAAACCTTAAATTTGAATCCATATTACCCTCATAGCCTACTTAAGATTATATTGATCTAAGATAAGATATTATGCCAACAACCCTTCTTTCCCTTGATTTATGTATGGTTTGATACCATTAATGTATTCATACGAATTATATGTTCTCTTGTAGGATATTTTATGTATTCACATGTGTTTGAGGGACAATATGGGACCCATATTGTGTGATTTTGACTAGTTGATATTGTATTTATACCAACTATTTATAATCCAAAGGAAATAATATGAGAGAATTATATTATTTTGATATCTGCAACCATAATATATTTCTTGAGTTATCTTATAGCTAGACATATATGTGTATCATGCATGTGATTGTGCTTTTGCATATCTAAATTAGCATAATTATTCCTTTGTTGTTCAAGTTTAGTGCATAAATTTAGTTATTGGTTTGTGGTTATGTTTTGCATTTTAGTTTAATTGAATTAGATACGTGTATATTTAAGATGTATTTTCCCTGATATATATTAGTTAATATATACACCACAAGATGCACTAGTTTAGTTATTTAAAACATGTTGTATACTACAATGTCTAGGTATGCATGCTCACTCATAGTGGTATATGATCATAGAAATTTGAGATTTGATATTTGCTTCGAAAAATAGGGTTGAATCGTTGGGTATGTGTTATATTCTTTGCAATATTGGTCCCATGTATTGTACATTGATATGGGACCCTCGAGGGGTGGGGTCCTATAAGGGGGTTTGGGGGCGGTAGCCCCTGAAAATAAAAATTGGGTAGTTTTTTGTGTCGACGGTTTTCAAATTCCGGTTAAGGAATGAGGTTTGTTGACTAATCTAGGTCAATGGATTAGGGGTTTGTATGTCGTGGGATCCTATATGTATATTATATTGTAAACAATGGTTATTACGATGAATATAATATTAGAGGTGTGAATCTAAAGGTTGTTGGTTTTTTGGGTTTGGGTTTCCAGGGTAAAATATATGTGTAATGTGTGTGTGTTCCATTGTATATTTTATTTTTTTATTAAGAATCTATTTGCAGTAATTAATTGTATAAGGTTAAAATATACATTTGGTATCATAGTTGTTATTGGCTTTAGGGGGATGCCTTTATGGCTAAGGATTTGGCTCAGGTATGTGATAAGCCTTTTTACAGTGGGAGATATGAGGTATTGATTCTTCAGGTGAAAAGAAAGGACGAGTACTTAAAAAATAGAGATTGCAATATTTAATGGGAAAAGTTTTGAGATGTGGAAACTCAAGATGGAAGATATGTTGGTGGAAAAAGATCAGTTGTGGATCGTTGTGGATCTAGATACTGCACCTACAAGAACGTTAGCGAAATTTTGGGAAAAGTTGGATAGAAAGGCGAAGACTACAATTTGATTGTGCTTCTCAGATTTAGTATTACTGAATGTGTCAGGAGAAGCTACGACCAAGGATTTATAGAATAAGTTGGGGACTTTGTATCAATCTAAGTCCCTGGTAAACAAACTGTTCCTGTTGAAGAAGTTGTATAATCTAAGGATGAAAGATATAGAATCAGTGAAAGAGCATCTAAACACCTTCAATACAATGGTAGGTTAGTTATTATATGTTAATATTAATATTTCCGATGAAGAAAAATGTATCAGATTATTGTGCTCTTTACCAGACTTGTGGGATAGTCTGGTTGTTTCCATAAGTAGTAATACAACTACCTTAAGTTTCGATGATGTGGTCTCATCCTTATTATTGAAGGAGATGAGGTAGAATAACATGGAAGGATAGATCAAAAAAGCATTATTTGCAAGATGACACTCCCAGGAAAGAAAGAGATCTAAGTCCTCAAGTGGGAGATTCAAATATAAGGAAAGATCTAAATATCTTAGAAAGATTGTAAAGGTATGTTGGAGATGCAGAAAATAAGGGCACTACAAGAAGAAATGTAGATCCAAAAGTGTTGAGAGAGGGAAGGGATCTGAAGATTCTCCTTCTATAGAAGCAAAAACGTTCGATGTGTACTTGGATTATTCAAGCACACATGCATATCATGAGGCATGGTTAGTTGACTCAGGTGCATCTTTTCATATGACTCCTCATCGAGAGTGGTTATGTGAATATTAAAGGTGTGATGAAGGTGATTTTTTCCTAGGTGATGACTCGACATCCAAAATCGTAGGATGAGGAAAATTCAAGTTGAAGCTCATAGATGGAAGGATTAGAAAACTTCTTGTTATTCTTCACATCCCAAGATTGGCCATAAATTTGATTTCTGTAAGAAAAATGAACAACGCGAGGGTAAAAAAATCTTTGAAAAAGAGGCCTACATGATGGTTCGAGGAGAAATGGTGTTGTTGAAGGGAGTTCAGATTGGAACTTTGTATAAGTTGTAGGGAATCACTATTAGCAATGGGTGCAATAGTTTCATTGTTCCTAAGATTGGAGCTGAAGAAGAAAAAAATCCTAAAATCTATGGAGAAAAGACTATGTTGTGGCATCAAAGACTGTGGTATATCGGAGAGAAGGGCCTTTGACTAATACATAGTAAAGCTATGGTTGAAGGTATGACTAAATTCTCTCTGGATTTTGATTTCTGTGAACATTGCGTATATGGGAAGCAAAATCGAGTAAGACTCCCCTCTGGTGCAACAAGGGCGGAGGGAATTTTACAATTGATGCATAGTGATGTGTTTAGACCTATGTCAGTTCCATCACTAGGAAAAATTGTGTACTATGTCTAATTTATAAATGAATTCTCGACAAATACATGGATATTTCCTCAGGAAGAAATATGAATTCTTTGATTGGTTTTAAGAGATTAAGGCTCTTGTGGAGGATCAAATAGAGAAAATAATTCAGGCATTGAGGATGGATAATGATGGAGAGTTCTTCGAAAATGAATTCAAAGAATTCTGTAATAAGTGTGGTATAGAAAGGGAGAAGACCACTCCATATACACCTCGACATAATGAAGTTGCAGAAAGGATAAACATGATGTTGATGGAAAAATCAAGGTGTAATCTCAGTGTTGTCGGGTTAGGACATGAATTATGGGTAGAGACAGTGGGTACTACATGTTACCTAGTCAATCGATCACCCTCATCAACATTAGATGACAAGACTCCAAACGAGGTATGGACTGGTAAGAAACCCTCTCTAACACATCTCAAGGTATTTCACTGTGATGCCTATGTTCACCTTCCAAAGGAAAATAAGAGTAAGCTAGATAAAAAAAGGTTGAAAAGTGTATCTTTATAGGGTATACATATGGTTTGAAAGGTTATAATCTTTGGATCCCATAAACTAAAAAGGTAGTGTATAGCCGAGATGTAGTATTTAAAGAAATCAAATATGTTATCAAACAAGAATTCCTACCAAAGGAGGAAGAACCAGATAAAACAGTGTCACATACCCACTGTGGAAATCAAATTTTTCATCGATTTCTCAATGATCAGACCCCCGAAATGTCTACGGAGGTCTAGCATAAGCTAGCTCTTCCCTCGTTTGTTCCCATAGGATCGTGGGTCACAACCACAGGTCGAACAAATATGGCGTTCTTTCTCTCTTTGCGACTCAGTGCTACCAGGGCGTCGAGTCTTTCGACTCTGCAAACCCCGACATAGCGAAGCGTCAAACCCCGAAAGGGTTGGCGAGTACAAGTTTCCTATTTGGGTCTTCTCCTTGTGACCACGTGCTTAAACCGGCAAATCCCTTACCGTCCTTTCGTGATTTGGGAAATCACGATGCATGACTTCTTCCTTTCCCCTTCAAATTCCTGAAAACCACGAAGTCTCCCAAGTTTCCCTCCAAAGGGAGATCAATCGTTGTAAGCCTCCCCTGATCCGACGGTATGGATCCTTTCAGGGTTTTGGTACTCGGGAGTTCGGAATGCAACGACTCCAAGACTCCTTGTCATTTAAATCTTTGAATTTCGATATGGAAGTTCGTGTAAGAGATCGACAGCTCTTAAGAGTGTGGATCCAATGGTCCACGGAATTTCAAGACTTTTCCCAAATCTCTGACCGCTCAACATGCTTCTCCTCAGATGGACAGTCCAGATTCTTTCGGTACTTCTCCTCTCCACTACAGCGCATATCGGGATTTTGGGCATCGGGATTTCACAAATCATGGGGGCAAAGTTTTCTAGCCCTCTAGTTTCCTGGACGCTAAAACGTTGAAACATCGACCGACAGCCACGTGTCCCTCCGATGGACGGTGGCGACCTTTAACCAAGATCGACGGTCGTGATATTTTCGGGATGATCAACGGTCATGATTAAATCCCAGCTTTCCCTAACCTCATTCACACCTCTTTCCATCTCGGGGTTTCGGTGATCGGGATTTCGCGACTCACGAAGACAAGGGTTCTTGCCCTTTGGTTTCTCGGGTGTCGAAACTCCGAAATGTCGATCGGTAGCCACAGTCCCTCTGATAAGCGGTTACGACCTTCACCCACGATCAATCATTATGATATTTTCAAGATGATCAATGGTCACGATTAAATCCCGCCTCTCTCAAACTTATTCACACTTAAACTGATTCGGGGTTTCGATAATCAGGATTTCGCGACTCCCAGTGACACAAATCCTCTATCACTCAAATCCCTGGTATCTGAAATACCGATGGACTCTTGATCTCTGCCACGTGTCCTCCACAGATGGACAGTCCAGATCTATATCGGGACTTTCTCCATGGAGTGTCCCGATCTCTTATCATCAGGACTGCCGGAATCCCGAACTTCGAATCCCCGATACCGACTCCTCTCTCGGGACTTTCGCCCTTGTTCATGAGGGCTTAACCCTCATGCATCTTCTAGCAGATCCAATGGCTATCAGGTTTTCTAGCTAAGATCTGACGACTCAGATCTGTCCCATGCCGTGTACCGACTCCTCTTTCGAGACTTTCGCCTCTGTTCACGAGGGCTTAACCCTCCTGCATCTCCTAACAGATCTAACGGCTATCGGGTTTTCTAGCTAAGATCCGACGGCTGTCGAGTTTTCTAGCTAAGATCCGACGACTCAGATCTGTCCCACGCCGTGTACCAACTCCTCTTACTCTTTGGACGTGGAAAAACCAATGGTCTAGATACTTCCACAGTCCTTGGGGATCTACGGTCTCGATTTCCTCACTACTCACGAAGATAAAAGAAAAGGGGTAAGGCATGTAACACCCTTGTTTCTTCCGCCAATCTAACGGTCGTGAATGATCGCAGATCTTCCGACGGGATCTCGTCCGTTGATCGATACTTATCCCTACGCTGCTACTTCAGGATTTCAAGAGGATCATTCTTCCTCTTATAGGGTTGCTAAGACTTGCGCATTCAGGTCCTTTTTCCAGGTTCTCGATGAACTTTTCCAAGAAGGGTATCTCTGTGGAGAGTTCTATTCTGGGGCATTCCTGGAGACAGATAAGGGGAAACAAATTCCCGAGAACGGACTAGAAGTCTAACTTGGTTCAACTTTCGCATAATTAAATTTATCTATCAACATAAGCCATGCGTAGTTTTTCTGTTACAAGCATACATCTACCCTTTCTTATCAAAACACTGCACAGACAGTCTTACACTGTAATCATTCATAATTTCACAGTTTATGAGCATATATGTCAGCATATGAATTTCAGGATGCAAGATGTAAAACACTTATCATAAATAACACCAAAAGTGAGTGCAACTGCTGAGAGGGGTGCTCGTTTCCACCCAACCGTAGGCTCAGCTATTCTGATAGGATTTACAACTAGCCACCCCTGAGCTGAGACCACGATGCTGTGAGATTGTGTCTCGGTTTACCAATGACCAAGAACGAAGGTTACTCTCCCCCTTCTCTGCTATCACTCACTCTGCATATATACAGAGTTCTCTTCCTCCCCTCGCGTCTACCCCCAATCGCTTCTCCCTCATGCCTTATCCTCTTGCGAGGTTGCATGTGGCGCGATTTCTCTCGCACAGGTCAGGCCTGATGGCTCTACGGATGGGCGGTTCACCCCCCCATCCCTCATTAATTCCTGAGGATCCATCTACCTACCAGCTTGCGAGACATTTAATTCGGGGCCAACGAGCCGCTCTTGGTTCTCCGGGCCAGTGAAGTCCAAATACGGTATTGTTCTCGGTGGAAGTTAACGTCACCATTCTAGGTGCCTTCCACCGCCTTTCTCCAGCCATCGTGGTCTCTTTTTCAACATATCCCCTCTCAACAATCCTACAATATATATATTCATAATATTATTCACATCACACATTCACATTTCTGAGTTTGCCACAGTTCTTGGCCAGTCCAGTTATTTTTACAAACTGGGGGAAACAGGGTGTTACAATTCCATCCCCCTTAAAGGAACATCGTCCTCGATGTTCTTATCTATTAACATGAAATGCATGTACAGAAGTAAACAAAATCAGATATGCGTGTTTCATGGCATCCTCCATTTCCCATGTAGCCCCATCTGGGCCAAAATGTTTCCACTACACCTTGACCTGTTCAATGGTTCGGTTCCGGAGCAAGGTTTCCTTTCTGTCCAATATGCATTGGGGTTCTGGTAGAAATTCTCCCTCCAGTTCCACCTGGATCACAGACCAGTCAATTATATGGTTAGCATCATGTACATATTTCTTCAAGAATGAAAGATGGAGAACATTATGTGCTTTTACCGTGGGAGGAAGTGCTAGCCTATAGGCTACAGGTCCAACTCTATCTAGAACCTCAAAGGGTCCACAATACCGAGGTGACAACTTGGCACAAGTTCCCATTTTCAGGGAACTCTTCCTGGGCCTAACTCTGAGATATACATGATCTCCCACTTTGAACTCTCTTGGAGTTCTCTTTTGGTCGGCATAACTTTTCTGTCAGNTGAGCGACCTTCAGATTTTGTTTTATCTGAGTCACCTGATGTTCCATTTCTTTCAACATGTTGGGTCCAAAAGAAATCTTGTTTACGGGATTACTCCAATTGACTGGAGTATTACATGATCTACCATAGAGGACTTCGAAGGGACTCATCTTTAAGGATGCTTGATAGCCGTTGTTGTAGGCGAATTCTACTAGTGGCAGGTAGTCTTCCCACTTCTTGGGTTGATGCATTACATGCATTCTTAGCATGTCTTCAAGTACTTGGTTCACTCTTTCCGTCTGTCCGTCAGTTTGAGGGTGATAGGTAGTGCTAAACAACAATTTGGTCTCTAAACCAACCATCAATGATTTCCAAAAGTTAGAGGTAAATTTCCTGTCTCTGTCAGACACGATCTCTTTCGGCATACCATGCAGTCTGAATATCTCATTCATCAACACCTGGGCGATATCGATTGCTTTACAGGTTGATTTGACAGGGATGAAATGAGCAGACTTGATCAATTTATCCACCACTACCATAATGGCATTGTTCTGTTTAGTTGAGGTTGGTAATCCAGTGATGAAATCCATGGAGATGGTTTCCCATTTCCATTCTGGGATTGGTAAAGGTTGCAATAATCCTTCTGGGTGTCGATGTTTTGCTTTAACCTGCTGGCACTCTATGCATTTGGCTAAGTACTCGATTATGTCTTTCTTCATTCCAGGCCAATAAAATTGTCTCCTGGTGGCAGTGATCATTTTCTAGTATCCTGGATGACTGGAATAGGGTCTTTTATGTAGTTCATCCAATATGAACCTCTTCAAGTCATCACAATTTGGAATATACAATCTATTTCTGGCAGTGAGCAGACCTCCTTCGGTCATCTGGTAGACTTCATATTTTACTTCGGTGGGTTCTTGCTGTAGGTACATGACCACGGTCTGGACGAAGGGATCTGTTTCTTGTGCGTTTCTGATTCTTTCCTTGATTTCTGTCTCACAGGTGCTTACCGCTACCAGGTGAATTGTCTTCATACTTCTGCTAAAGGCATCAGCCACCCTATTTTCCTTTCCTTCAATGTGTTTGATTTTGAAATCAAACTCGTTGAGGAGGGCCATCCACCTAGATTGTCTAGCATTGAGCTTTGGTTGATCAAACATGTATCACAATCCACAATGATCTGACATAAGTACAAATTTTCTTCCCAGGAGGTAATGCCTCCACATTTTCAAGGCATGCACTATGGCAGCCAGTTCTAGATCATGGGTCACATAGTTGACTTCATGCTCGTTCAATTTTCGGGATTCATAGCAGATCACACTTCCTTCCTGCATAAGGACTCCTCCGAGCCCTTCCTTACAGGCATCTATGCACACGAGGAAGTCAGCTTCTAGATTGGCGATCTTTAGTACGGGTGCATGGGTCAGTAGATGTTTCAGGGTTTGAAATCTTTCTTCACATTTATATGTCCATTGGAATTTTGTCCCCTTCTTTTGGAGAGCAATGATTGGACAACCAATCTTGGAGAATCCTTTTATAAATCTCCTATAGTATCCTGCTAATCCCATAAAGGATCTGATGTCCGAAACATCCCTCGGGGTAGGCCATTCCATGATAGACCTGATTTTGTCAGGGTCGACTACTACTCCTTCTTCGGAGAGAACATGGCCTAAGTAATGTATTTCCTTCTGGAAGAATTCACATTTGTTGAATTTGGCATAGAGTTGATGTTCTCTTAGCACTTGCAGCACAAGTCTAAGATGCTCTTCATGCTCTTCTCTATTCTTAGAGTAGATTAATATGTCATCAATAAAAACTAGCACAAATTTATCTAGAAATTTACTGAGTACATTGTTCATCAAGCACATAAAAGTGGCAGGGGCATTGGTTAACCCAAATGGCACTACCACAAACTCATAGTGACCATACCATGTCTGGAAGGCAGTTTTATGGATGTCTTCATCCTTGATTCGGACTTGATGGTATCCTGACCTCAAGTCGGTCTTTGAGAAAATAGATGCACCTCCCAATTGATCGAATAGATCATCGATCCTGGGCAAAGGGTACTTGTTCTTTATGGTTACCTTATTGAGTTGTCTATAATCTATACACAGTCTAAGGGTGTCATCCTTATTTTTCACAAACAGGACTGGTGCTCCCCATGGAGACACGCTGGGTCGAATATAGCCTTTATCCATCATTTCTTTTAATTGCAATTTGATTTCAACTAACTCAGGTGTGCTCATCCGGTAGGGTGTCCTAGACACCAGTACCGCTCCTGGTGTAAGTTCTATCGAGAAGTTTATGTCCCTTCTCGGAGGTAGACCCGGTACCTCTTTCGGAAACACATCTCTGTATTCTCTCAGGATAGGATGATCGCCAAGGCATGGTTTATCACCTTCGATTGTTTTCAACACTTGTATTGCATATAGGGGACATCCCTTTCGGCAATACTTTCTCATTTGCAGGGCTGATATTTGTCTTACCGAGACGGGTTTTCGGATCCCTTGAAGGGTTATTCTTCTCCCTTCTTTACTTACACACTCTAAGGTTTTATGGTAACAATCCAGTCTGGCTTTATGGGAAGCTAGCCAGTCCATACCGATCAACAGATCATATGATCCTATGGGTAATATGTTAAGGGTTTCTTGGGTGGGGAATTCACCCAACATTAATTGGCAGGTTGGTATAATCTCTGCTATCTTCCTTTTGGTGCAAGTGGCTAACTGTACCAGCCATGGCTTGGTATGTTTTTGTGGCTGTAGTTTACACTTATCAACAGCTTTAGGGGCTATATAACTCAAATTTGAACCAGGGTCAATCAAAAAAGACAGTAGATGGTTGAAAATCATACCTTCTATTTCCACTACTGAATCTTGATGGTCAGCTTGGTTATTATCCAAGGTTGCATAAATTTGTGGCACACTCCTGGCCACATCATTGACGGTAGTAGTTTCCTGGATGTTATAAATCCTCCGACTATTCTGTTGTCAGTGTGGATAGTCTCTCAGGAGATGTTCCTCTCCGCAACCCCAACATTTCAGAAGTTGTCTCTTGGTGTTATCCACCTTCACTGGTATAGGTCCAAAAGTTTTATTTCCGCCTGATGAGGGAAAGTTATACTGGTGTACACTCCGGGCTGGAAAGTTCATTCTTGGGTTCTTCTTGTAGTTTTTAAATCCTGGAGATTTGATCCCCTTTTTCTGAAATCTTGAACTATTCTTTGGTTTCCATCCTTCACGAGGTTCTAATCGATGCCCAAACTGTTCATGACAATAGGTTGCCTTTCGAATGGTGCCTTCTAGGGTCTTTGGCTCATCAAATTCAATTTTGTTCTG